>OZ026624.1:1317877-1370377 GCA_964020975.1 Hermodice carunculata | reverse complement strand
GGTTAGAAGAAAACAAAGACATGAAAGTGTCCACTGAGATGACACAAATTCTAACACCCTGGGTGTGGCCTACTCACCTCTGTATTTAGTCTATTTTGAACAAAGGGTCCACTCAGGCTTGTTCTGCCTGGAAGTCAGGATCCTATGTTCCCTTGGGACTGATAAGCTCAGCAGACTGACATTGCCTCAGGCAAAAACAGGCCAGCTAGGACACCAGTTTCTGTATGGTGCATTGACAGGGCTGTTCTGCATTGGTGGAAACGATATCCTACCTGGTATGTATGGCAGCATGGAGTCAATCTGTTCCTGCATGAACAGAAAGAAATACTCCGTGTTTTATTGAGAGCCTCATTACACAGTTGTTGGGAGTTTCCCCCCCCCCCCCCCACCCTATTTGCTACAAGACCCAAACCTTCCGAAGTATACACCTGGCATGCATGGATAGAAAGCTGCCTGTGAGGCAGGTTCAAGTTCATTATTTATGAATGCAAAATTGTTGCTTGGCACCATGGAGGTCAAGCAATAGGTCATACAGCAAGCAGTTCAAGGCCTGTATGTGGATTGGGGAGAAATTTGGTGAATTTAGCATATGTTAAAATTCCCCAAGCTTTGTTTGTATGCTATTGGATTTGCCGGTTGTCCCAAACCTATACCTGTAAGTTAGAACTTTGTGTCTATCTCCAATAGTTTAGAAGATACGGACCTTTAAAAATTTTAATTGCCTCTCATTTGCATAATTTTAATCATCATGACTATTCCAAGTCAGATGCCTAATTTCACTGGTAGGTCATTTACCATGGCATGTTTGGTGGTTTTGGAATAGTAGGGTCTGAGAAAAACTCTGGACAAATCTGGTCATAAAGACGAAAGAGAGAAAAAGAAAGAAAGAAAGAAAGAAAGAAAGAAGGAATGAAAGAAAGAAAGAAAGAAAGAAAGAAAGAAAGAAAGAAAATTCTTGGAAAAACAAAATGTCTGGGTTAGCACCCAGACATAACAGTAGTGATAACTATAATGAATGGCAAATCATGCAGACACTAAGTCACTGTTGCATGTAGTTACAGCTGATACTGCCAGTTAATTTAGGAGAAACTAGAACGAAAAGTGAAAGCATGTACAGAGATATTACATCGAGGTATGTGAGCACAGCAAAAACAGACCCACTGACCACAAATGTAAACTCCAACTAGAAAAGAGGATTTGCTTCAAAGTTGTTTGCCTTCTAAAGTCGTAAATATTAAATGTTGCAACTTTCGTCCTTTGGTACTTCACATTCCAGTAAGTTTATGGCTGGATGAAAAATTCAAAGGTCCAAATGTCACTGACCTTTGACCTTTAGAGGTCACCTGTAAGTT
Organism: Hermodice carunculata; assembly: GCA_964020975.1. Lineage (NCBI taxonomy): Eukaryota > Metazoa > Annelida > Polychaeta > Eunicida > Amphinomidae > Hermodice > Hermodice carunculata. The sequence goes on along the minus strand of OZ026624.1, from coordinate 1,369,025 downwards.
TCGAAAATGTGCAGTGTTGTAAAAGCTACAATTTGAGCCCAACATGATAAAAATGGATAAAAATTGACCAAATAATAGTTAGAAGAAAGCCACCATCAAAACTGGCCTTTGACCGTGAAATGACCTCTCACCTTGAGATGACCTCTACCTGAAGGGAACCTCGACCTTTAAAATGATATTTTGACCTAAAATTGACGTTTGACCTTGCTATGACCTTAGCCTTGCTATGATTAAACCCCTATACACTCCAAACCACATCTATATAAGATATTGAAAATTTAAAACTTTAATTGGCCCTCATTTGCATAATTTTGAAAAGCATGACCTCATTATTTAAGAATTAAACTTCCTCTCTAGTGTAATTACGGGCGCATGGTTGCAGTTTGTGTGACAGGCATTTCTGATGACGCGCGGTAGCGCGTCATCAAAGAAATGCCTGTCACACAAACTGCAACCATGCGACCGTAATTATACTAGAGAGGAAGTTTAATTCTTATATTTACATTTAACATCAATTTCTATTGACATAAGAGTAAGTATTATCATTGATAGTTGATTTAAAATCGTTTTTAGCTTGTTAATTTACAAAAAATCGCCTTTTTGTTTACTAGTGGGAGGAGCCAAGTAGGCGGGGCTACTACTTCAGCCATCAGTTGTCAAGTCAACTCCTGGAACACAAAACTAGGAAAAAAATAGTTCCGAATAACACACCATCTTTATTTCAATAAAGCTTGCAAAACTGGTAAAAGAAAACATTTAGGCAAGTTTTGACGAGTAGATATGCAATTCTTGATCATTTGATACCGTCTTCCCATTATGCTTAGGCCTATGAATCAAACGCTTCGGAGGCGCTAACAATTGGGAAGTGAAAATAGTCCCAGGCCAAGCATGAGGATATTATTGTTGAGCATGTTGGTTGCACGAGATGCTCTAGTGTAACCATTGCCTGATGAACTACACTACCGTTCCTATTCTTTCAATGCTAACAAAAATAACAAATGTAAATATAAAAAGGCAAGTGTTCATCTATAGAAGTATAATTGTGTCAAGTTTGGAGTTTCCACGTATCATACTTTTCAAATGAAATGTCAGACAAATTTGCCTGTAAGGAAAGAAAGGAAGAAGGGAAGGAAGAGGAGGAAGGAAAGAAAGAAAGAAAGAAAGAAAGAAAGAAAGAAAGAAAGAAAGAAAGAAAGAAAGAAAGAAAGAAAGAAAGAAAGAAAGAAAGAAAAAGAAAGAAAAACAATATGTCTGTGTTGGCACACAGACATAATCATTAAATATAATGTAGGCCTACTTCAAATTCCCGAACATATGTACATGTAAAATCAGCAGATAGGAATAATGAGCGCTGTAGCCACTTCAGACAAGAAGTAAGGTTCTTTCTCACTGTAACTTGTGCAACATTTTAAGTTTTAAACCAGGCCAACCACACTGCATGACACAAAAATTTTCACTTCAATGGCCACAACTAAATTCATCCAGGTTAAAAAATTTTAACCACAGAGCCCATGACGAAGGAGGCTGCAGAAAAGTAACTTTTGGTGATATTGTGTAAATCCTAAGTGTTTCTTGCCACCAGAGCTGGTCTTGTTTTACAATCCTAGTTTTCCAAGACATTGTTTATAAATATTATGGAGCTTAAGAAATTCGGTAAGGTGCACCTCCAAGTGACTAGATTTTCAACAAAGAATATATTGAGCTCACTTGCGTATGGTGAAGGTATCTGTTCGTATTTGCGTCAGCTGTGCCAGAAAAGCTGTCAGCACGGAAAGTGCAAAATAGCGATCTTCAAATTGATGTTTTTTCGACAAGAAAATAATTAAGATTGCTTTATCATAAGTGAAGGGCATGGGGCACCGTAGTTTGCAAACTAAATATAGAATATAATGAAACTTGTCGCTTGTTGAAGAAAGCCTGTTAAACATGATTACAAATACTGTCCATAACACTGTCGGCAGTTACATGTGAATGAATAGATACATTCTCAATACATGAGTGAGCTTTCTATAATCTTTGTTGAAAATATTTTGCACTTAGAGGTACACGTCTTAAGTTGAAAATTGATATGAAAATAAAGAAACAAGATTTACTGAAGTAAGCATTGATGGCATTGATAAAAAAGTAGTTATTGGAAATATATATAGGCCACCTCGGGATGTCAATGAAAATTATCACACCTTTATTGAAGAATTTACTTCAGTCTTACAGAAACTGTTGCTTCTAAAGAGCGGTGTAATCATAGCCGGAGACTTCAGCATTGATTTGTTGCAAATTCCTGATAAACCTGTTTTCGGTATATTTTTTTATTTAATCACAACCATGAGTTTTTTCCCGCAAATTACATTACCTACAAAGCTCTGTCAACACCGAGGAACAATTATTGATAATTTTTTCATGAAACTGATTGATTCAAATATTTCTAACTCAAATTCTGGAATTCTGACTTCTAGAATTTCAGACCATTTCTTTTATTTTATCTGTTTAGATATTATTAAATCTAAACATGATACAGTTCCTAAGTATATTCAGATTTGTGAAAGGCATCCGAATTCTATAAATCGTTTGAAAACAGAATTATCAGATGCACATATTTATGATAGTCTGAATACAGATCTTAATACTGATCCTAATACTTCATATTTTGTTACTCCCCCGCCCACTTGGTGGGGGACTATAGGTTTGCACCTCGTCCGTCAGTCCGTCCGTCAGTACGTCCGTCCGAAGCTTCTCCGGGCCATATTTCCAACACCATAACACCCACAGCTACCAAATTTAATGTGTTTGTACTTCCTAGGATAGAGGTGTATCGTGTGCCAAAAGTAGGTCACTAGGTCAAATATCTGGGTCACAGAATACATATGTATGAAAAATCTTGTCCGGGCCATAACTTTTTTGTCCTTTTACTTAGAGTCATGAAATGTTAGACAAATGTGAAGCTTAGTCTAAGAAAGTGTCATAAAGCAAAACTAGGTCACTAGGTCAAATATTTGGGTTACCACGATATGTAAATATACAGAATTTTCAGGTCCTGACTGTAATTTTTTTAACTTTTGGACCTCTTTTTATGAAATTTTACATGATAATGTACCTTGACCCAAAATTGTGTCATGAGGGGAAATTTGGTCACTAGGTCAAATATATAGGTCACAGTATAAAATTCTGTGTAAAACCTTGTCAGCACCAAATTTCTTATACCATAATACCTACAGCTACTAACTTTGTTATGTGCATTACTTCTTGGGGTGCTGGAGTGTAGCATGGCAAAAGTAGGTCACTAGGTTCAAAATCTAGGTCACAATGTGAAATCCATGTAAAAACTTGTCGGGGCCATAACATTTTTGTCCTTTTACTTAGATTGATGAAATTTTACACAAATGTGAAACTTAACATGGAAATGTGTCTTAAAGTAAAATTAGGTTACTAGGTCAAATATTTGGGTCACAGTAATACATAAGTGTACAGTATTTTCATGTCCTTACTGTAATTCTTAAAAAATTTTGACTTCTTGTTATAAAATTTTACTGATAATGTATTGTGACCTAAAAGTGTGTCACGACGCAAAACTAGGTCAGTAGGTCAAATATCTAGGTCACAGTGTAAACTCCATGTAAAACCTTGTCCATGCCATATTTCCCTTACTATAATACCTACAGCTACCAAATTTATTATTTTAATACTACCTGGGGAGTTGTTGCGTCACATGGCAAAAGTAGGTCACTAGGTCAAATATCTAGGTCACTGAAATCCATTCAAAATCTTGTTCAAGTACACTTGTTTCTTTATCATTTCAACCAACTTTATTTTAAGTCCTACATGTTCAGGAAGATGTGAATAGCAAACAAACCCCTTCTGCACTGGTTCACCCTCATAAGGAGGGGGGGGCAGTGGCTACTTGTTAAAAGGGGGACACATAATGCATTTAAAGGCTCACTGTATTTATTTCCATATTGCCACCAACAGAAACCTTTCGCATTTTACCAACCATAATATACCAATGTACATCATGTGTATATACCACCATGATTACTGTGGGCGGGGGATATGGCTAGCGTCAGTGGCTACTTGTTTTACATAAGGTGGTTACTTCAGCCATAAATAACAATTTTCCAATTAAAACTGAAAAATTTAACAAATACAAACATAGAAAGAATCCATGGATAACGCAAGGTATTATTCGCTCTATAGCCACAAGAGATCGGTTACATAAATCCTTGAGGGAAATTTCTCTAGAAAAAGAAGATTATGAAATTCGTTCTACAAATTTGAAAACTTTTAATAAAATTTTGAAAATCAACATTCGCGTTGCTAAAAAGGATTATTACAAATCTTGTTGCGATCGATATAGAAATGATATAAAAATACATGGTTAACTATATATGATATATTGAATAGGTTAAAACAGAAGAAAGCTTTTCCGGATTTCTTTGTAATCAACGGTGAAACATTTACTGATAAATCAAAAATAGGCAATACCTTTAATGAATTTTTTACAGATATCAGACCCCTTTTAGCATCACAAATTATTCCTCCCACGGACTGCTCTTATAAAAATTATTTAAGGAACACAGTTCCACATAGCTTTCAATTAACTTGTGTTACTGAACACACGATTCTAAATATCATAGACTCATTTAAACCAAAACATAGTTTTGGTCATGACAGATTATCTACGCATTTATTGAAACAAATCAAAATGGAAATATCTAAACCAGTGACTCTAATCATTAATCAATCACTTTCAACTGGTATATTCCCTGACATTTTGAAAATAGCTAAAGTGGTGCCTATCTTTAAGAAAGGTGATCCTAATATTATGGAAAATTACAGACCTATTTCGGTCTTTTTTGAGAGAGTGATTCACAATCAAACCTATGAGTATTTTAAGCACCACAATCTGTTATATGAAAGTCAATATGGCTTTCGAGAAAATCACTCTACTGAACTTGCTGCTCTTGAGTTTATTGATCGTATAATACTTGATATGGATTCGGGTGAAATCCCAATTAGTATATTTATAGATCTATTCAAAGCCTTTGATACCTTAGATCACTCTATTTTGTTATACAAACTAAATTACTATGGTATAAAAGGGACTGCTTCAGATCTTTTTAAAAGTTACTTAACAAACAGAAAGCAATATGTTGTCCTTGATCAAACTGAATCTGAATCTCTTGTCATTTTAACGGGTGTTCCTCAAGGATCAATATTGGGTCCTTTACTTTTCCTTATTTAGATAAATGACATACATATGGCATCATCCATACTAAAGTTCATTATCTATGCAGATGATTTAACTTTATTTACTTCCGTGAGACCTGTCAGCTTATCTGCATCAGATAGTGATGCTGTAAAACTTATTAACCCCAAACTTACGAAAGTAAGTTCATGGTTAAAGGTGAATAAATTATCTTTAAACGTCAACAAAACCAAGTTTATGGTTTTGCATAAACCTCAAAGGAAAGTTACAATCCCTACTATAAAAATTGATGATATTACAATTGAATGTGTGGAAGAATTCAATTTCCTTGGCATAATAATTGACCAATTTTTGAGTTGGAATAGTCATATTCAGAAAATCGCTTCAAAAATTTCTCAGACTATTGGTATCATGAACAAATTAAAAAATTTTCTTCTTTCTTATATACTACAAACAATTTATAATTCCCTGATTCTTCCTAGAGTTAATTATGGTATTCTTGTTTGGGGACATAAACATGACAGGTTAGTAAAGCTCCAAAAAAGGGCTGTTCGGATAATCCATCACAGCAAGTATAATGCTCATTCGGAACCTATTCTTAAAGCCAGAAATTTATTGAAATTAGAAGATTTATTTAATGTACAAATTTTGAAATTTTACTACAAATTAAAAAATCAGCAGCTCCCGATTTACTTCGATTATATACAAATCATGCCAACTCCACAATTACATGACCATTATACCAGAAGACAACAAATATTTGTAACACGTACAAGACGTAGTTTTGCTAGGAAATGATTAAGACATGACATTGTACGACTTTTAAATTCAACTCCTGAAAATATCTTAGAAAAAATACATACACACAGCTATTTTGGTTTTTCGTACTATGTTAAGACACAATATCTGATGAATTACAATGAAACCTGTTATATTCCGAACTGTTATGTATGCAACTCGAATTAGACATTGACATTTTATTTACTCTTCAGTTAAAAGGAAATTATTGTAAATGATCACATTTTTGCTTACTTTTCATTGTACCAGGGTGGCACACATGCTAGCGATCTAGCAAATATCTTAATGTGTGTCTCCCTGACCTATTTATGTTTATATCTTCAGTTGAATTTTATGTACCTTTGTGTTTAATGATTGTTATCCAATTGTAACTATTTTGGTCAAATAAATACTCTGCAATCCTGAATCCTGTACCTATCATCTTGGACTATTCAATCTTTATTGGCCTGGTGAGCTTGTTCCACCATTTTAGAGAAACTCTTGCATTCCGGTGCCGATTCCAGGCGCTCACTGTGTACTTTATCTACCTGCCAACAGCTGGCACAAATGTGAATAACAGTATGCCTAACCCCACTGACATAACCTGTATGGCTCTTGCCCTTGCTGCACTTGCCTGACTGAAACTGCCGACACAAGTATACCTTGTGACTTGGTTTTAAATCAATAATTCCTAACAAGGCTTTGCCCCTTTTTACATCTGTGGCATTTCTCTGACCTGCTCCAGATGCCAACTTTGGCATCTGTATCGAATGTTGATTCTCCCCACTTGTGATTACCCCGCTCAATATCCATCAAGATAGCCGAGTGCAGATCCAGAATGGTCTGCCATTCATGAAAAGTTGCACGGTACAATAGGTTTTTCATATGATTGAGCTTTGCGTGGAGGAGTCCAACTCTCTCATGTCCAAGATCTGAGCTCTAAGTTTCGATGAAGCCCACAATAAAGAGAGGCATATTTAATTCCTCATATCTGACACATTTGCCCGCATATTGCAATGATAATCTGGACTGTGGCCATAACTGTGGCCTTACTACTGAATCTCCTGACTTAGAAGATCTACCTGACTTCAAAGGCCTCTTCTTTCTATACTTTTTGCTTTTATCTCTGCTATTGCAAGAAATTGATGACCGTACGCTACATGTCTGCTCTCTGTCAGAGCTATAAACATAGGAGTCTGACGTACTGTGACAAGTTTCAGCTGTGTCAGAGGTTACGCCAAATGTTTGGTCATTTTTGTCCATAGACTGTCCTTTTCCTTTGAGTCTCACACTTCCCCTGCTATGTTTACTTCCCTGGTACTGCATGCAGTGCTCTGCGTGACCTTGACCTGCCGGCTTAGTGGCACACCGTCCGATATTGGATCCAGCTCTAGTTGGGACTTTGCTTGACTGCTTCATCCCTGTAATCCGGCTCAATGACGCTTCCGCCTTCGCCTGGAGATCGTGGAATTCTCTAAGGTCTAGCATGTTGTTGGGTGCTTTGCTCGCTGCCCTGGGTAGAACAACATCTGTGGGCTCATCTATGACTCTGGACCGCTTTTTACTTTTCAGTCAGCTGAGGTTTTGTGAGGGTCATTCGTCCGTCGTCCGTCGTCCATCCACAATTCACATTTTCAACTTCTCAAAAACCGTCATCCAGATCCACTTCCAACGTGGTGGAGATGTGCTTTGGGGGGGTCTCTACCAAGTTTGTTCAAATGGTCACAGTTCAGTGATTTTTGGATTTTTTATGAATTTTTTTCTTCTTTTTTGGGCAAATCTTAAAAAATCTTCTTCTCTGAAACCGCTCACCCAATTGCTTTGATATCACACAGAAACACTCCCTGGGACTCCTAGTTTTTAATTTGTTCACCAGGTGGCGTTGCAGTTTTTTCCGAATTTTTTATGAATTTTTGTGTGTTATAACTATTTTCGACTTCTTCTCCAGAACCGTCGGATATGTTCCTTGTAGAAGGGTCAAACAAAGTTGTTCACTATGTGGGAATGCTGCAGATTCCTGATTTTTAACGATTTTTTCAATTCGGGTACTTATCACTCAATGCAGCTTTCCTATTGATTACTATGGAAGTCAATGAGCATTCTAATGCTAATTCACATTTTCGACTGCTTCTCCAAAACCGTCATCCAGATTAACTTCAAACTTGGTGGCAATGTACCTCGGGTGGGTTTCTACCAGTTTTGTACAAATATTCATGCTCTAGTGATTTTTACCTCAGCTGACTTGTCATTCAGTCAGCTGAGGATTTGTGAGGGTCCGTTGTCCTTCGTCTGTCCGTCGTCCACAATTCACATTTTAGACTTCTTCTCAAAAACCGTCTCCCAGATCCACTTCAAACCTGGTGCAGATGTGCCTTGGCAGGTCTCTACCAAGTTTGTTCAAATGGTCACGGTCCAGTGATTTTTGGATTTTTTATGAATTTTTTTGTTCCTTTTTGGGTAAATCTTAAAAAATCTTTTTCTCCGAAACCGCTCACCCAATTCCTTTGATATCACACAGGAACACTCCCTGGGACTCCTAGTTCTTAATTTGTTCACCAGGTGGCGCTGCAATTTTGTTCTTATTTTTTATGAATTTTTGTGTGTTATAGCTATTTTCGACTTCTTCTCCAGAACCGTCACTCAGATTATGCTGAAACGTGGTGGATATGTTCTTTGTATAAGGGTCAAACAAAGTTGTTCACTATGTGGGAATGCTGCAGATTCCTGATTTTTAACGATTTTTTCAATTCGGGTACGTATCGTTCAATGCAGCTTTCCTATTGATTACTATGGAAGTCAATGGGCATTCTAATGCTAATTCACATTTTGTGACTTCTTCTCCAAAACCTTCATCCAGATTAACTTCAAACTTGGTGGCAATGTACCTCGGGTGGGTCTCTACCAAGTTTGTTCAAATGGTCACGGTCTAGTGATTTTTGGAATTTTTTATGAATTTTTTTTGTTCATTTTGGGGTGAAATCTTAAAAAATCTTCTTCTCCGAAACTGCTCACCCAATTGCTTTGATATCACACAGGTACACTCCTAGTTCTTAATTTGTTCACCAGGTGATGCTGCAGTTTTTTCCTAATTTTTTTACGAATTTTGTGTGTTATAGCTATTTTCGACTTCTTCTCCAGAACAGACACTCAGATTAAGCCGAAACATGGTGGATATGTTCTTTGTAGAAGGGTCAAACAAAGTTGTTCACTATGTGGGAATGCTGGGGATACCTGATTTTTAACATATTTTTCAACTCGGCTCCTTTGGGGTAAATGCACCTTTCCTATTGATTGCCATGTAAGTCAATGGGGATTCTAATGCCAATTTACATTTTCGACTTTTTCTCCAAAACCATCATCCAGATTTACTTCAAACTTGGTGGCAATGTACCTTGGGTGGGTGTCTACCAGGTTTGTTGCAATGGCCATGTTCCAATGAATTTTTGATTTTTTTTGATTTTTTTTTTTTCAAAAATTTCTACAAAAGTTTTAATAGGAAAGTTTAACATGGGAATTTCTAGTAATGGTCATAACTTTAATAATATTGACCAGATTTACTTGGGTGAATCTCTACCAAGTGTGTTCAAATGGTCACGCTCTATTGATTTTTGGATTTTTTATGATTTTTTTTTGTTTTGTTCATTTTTGGGGCAAACCTTCATAATTCTTCTCCTCTGAAACCACTCACCCAATTGCTTTGATATCATACATAGACACTCCCGGGGACACCTAGTTCCCAATTTGTTCACCAGGTGGCGCTGCCATTTTTTTTCAGAGCCGTCCCTCAGATTAAGCTGAAATGTGATGGATATGTTGTTGTGGAAGGGTCAAACAGTTGTTTACTAGGTGGCACTGATTTGGAGTCCTGATTTTTAAGGATTTTCAATTCGGGTACTTGTCGTTCAATGCAGCTTTCCTATTGATTACTATGTAAGTCAATAGGCATTCTAAAGCTAATTCACAGGGCAACTGACACGAAATTTACTGTTTACTTGATAACTTGAAATCTGTTTTGAGTTAGCTACACATGTTAATTATTGTGTATGAAGGTCATGCTGAGACAGTACATGAATGACCTTGACCTCATTTGTGGGGTCACAGTGCAAGATACATGAATTTTACTCTTCATTATAACTTGAGAACTACTTGAACTTTGATGTTGCACATATAAGTGTTCTTCTTTAGAGGTCAGACTTACTCAGAACATGGTGTCCTTGATCCTTTCCCAAGTTCATAGAGCTGCAAGTGTGATGAATGTCAAGATCAGCTGAGGCACGGGCTGTTCACACAGCCCTCTTGTTGGATTTTTACCTCAGCTGACTTGTCAGTCAGCTGAGGTTTTTTGAGGGTCCGTCGTCCGTCGTCCGTCCGTCCGTCATCCGTCCGTCTGTCCGTCCGTCCGTCGTCCACAATTCACATTTTCGACTTCTTCTCAAAAACCGTCAGCCAGATTCACTTCAAACTTGGTGGAGATATGCCTTGGGTGGGTGTCTACCAAGTTTGTTCAAATGGTCACGGTCCAGTGATTTTTGGAATTTAATGAATTTTTTTCGTCTTTTTTGGGTAAATCTTAAAAAATCTTCTTCTCCGAAATCACTCACCCAATTGCTTTGATTTCACACAGGAACACTCCCTGGGACTCCTAGTTCTTAATTTGTTCACCAGGTGGCGCTGCAATTTTTCCCTAATTTTTTATGAATTTTTGTGTGTTATAGCTATTTTAGACTTCTTGTCCAGAACCATCACTCAGATTAAGCTGAAACATGGTGGATATGTTCCTTGTAGAAGGGTCAAACAAAGTTGTTCACTATGTGGGAATGTTATGGATTCCTGATTTTTAACGATTTTTTCAATTCGGGTACTTATCAGTCAATGCAGCTTTCCTATTGATTACTATGGAAGTCAATGGGCATTCTAATGCTAATTCACATTTTTGACTTCTTCTCCAAAATGGTCATCCAGATTAACTTCAAACTTGGTGACAATGTACCTTGGATGGGTTTCTACCAATTTTGTTCACGTGGTCATCCTCCAGTGATTTTTATATTTTTAATGAATTTTTGTTGTTGGTTTTTTTGGACAGATCTTAAAAAATCTTCTTCTCCGAAACTGCTTACCCAAATGCTTTGATATCACACAGGAAGACATCTAGGGACTCCTTGTTGTTTATTTGTTCACCAGGTGGCGCTGCAGTTTTTTTCTAATTTTTTTTTGTGAATTTTTGTGTGTTATAGATATTTTCGACTTCTTCTCCAGAACCGTCACTCAGATTAAGCTTACGCATGGTGGATATGTTCCTAATGGAAGGGCCAAACAAAGTTGTTCACTATGTGGGAATGCTGCGGATTCCTGATTTTAGCTCAGCGGACTTGTCAGTTCATAGAGCTGTGGGGTCACAGTGCAACATACATGAATTTATACTCTTCATTATAACTTGAGAACTACTTGAACTTTGATGTTGCACTTGTAAGTGTTCTTCTATAAAGGTCAGACTTACTCAGAACATGGTGTCCTTGATCCTTTCCCAAGTTCATAGAGCTGCAAGTGTGATGAATGTCCAGATCAGCTGAGGCTCGGGCTGTTCACACAGCCCTCTTGTTAATGAATTTTTATGTTCTCTTTTTTGGACAAATCTTAAAAAATATTTTCTTCCAAACTGCTTACCCAATTGCTTTGATATCACACAGGAAGACACCTAGGGACTCCTTGTGGTTAATTTGTTTACCAGGTGGCACTGCAGTTTTTTTTCTAATTTTTTATGAATTTTGTGTGTTATAGCTATTTTCGACTTCTTCTCCAGAACCGTCACTCAGATTAAGCTGAAACGTGGTGGATATGTTCCTTATGGAAGGGCCAAACAAAGTTGTTCACTATGTGGGAATGCTGCGGATTGCTGATATTTAATGATTTTTCAATTCGGCTCCTTTGGGGTAAATGCACCTTTCCTATTGATTACCATGCAAGTCAATGGGCATTCTAATGTTAATTTACATTTTGGACTTCTCCAAAACCGTCATCCAGATTTACTTCAAACTTGGTGGCAATGTACCTTGGGTGGGTGTCTACCAGGTTTGTTCCAGTGGTCATGTTCCAATGAATTTTGGATTTTTTTTCAAAAATCTCTACAAAAGTTTTAATAGGAAAGTTTAACATCGGAATTTCTTGTTAATAATATTGACCAGATTTACTTCAAACTTGGTGGGGATGTGCCTTGGGTGGATCTCTACCAAGTTTCTTCAAGTGGTCACGCTCTATTGATTTTGGGATTTATGAATTTTTTTGTTCTTTTTTGGGGCAAACCTTCAAAATTCTTCTCCTCTGAAACAGCTCACTCAATTGCTTTGATATCGTACATAGACACTCCCCGTGACACCTAGTTCCCAATTTGTTCACCAGGTGGCGCTGCAATTTTTTTTTTATGAATTTTTTGTATGCTTTTGCTATTTTTCACTTGTTCTCAGAACCATCCCTCAGATTGAGCTGAATTGTGATGGATATGTTATTGTGGAAGGGTCAAACAGTGGTTTACTAGGTGGCACTGATTTGGATTCCTGATTTTTAAGGATTTTCAATTCGGGTACTTACCATTCAATGCAGCTTTCCTATTGATTACTATGTAAGTCAGTGGGCATTCTAATGCTAATTCACAGGACAACTGACAAGAAATTTGCTGTTTACTTGATAACTTGAGATCTGTTTTGAGTTAGTACTGTGATGCTGCACATGTTAATGTTTTTGTATGAAGGTCATGCTCAGACAGTACATGAGTGACTTTGACCTCGTTTCTGGGGTCACAGTGCAACATACATGAATTTTACTCTTCATGATAACTTGAGAACTACTTGAACCTTGATGTTGCACATGTTTGTGTTCTTTTTTAATGGTCAGACTTACACAGAGCATGGGTGACCTTGATCCTTTCCCAAGTTCATAGAGCTGCTAGTGTGATGAATGTCAAGATCAGCTGAGCAGGGGCTGTTCACACAGCCCTCTTGTTTTATGATTTTTGTACGTTTTTGCTATTTTCAACTTCTTCTCCAACACAATCTCTCAGATTGTGCTGAAACTTAGTGGATATGTTCTTTGTGGAAGGGTCACACAAGGCTGTTCATCAGGTGGTGTTGCTGTGGATCCCTAATTTTTAAAGAATTATTCAATTCGGGTACTTGTTGGTCAGTGCATATATTCCTATTGTTCAAAATGCAAGTCAATGGGAATTTGCAATAGTAGGCCTAATTGTAATAGAATAGAATAGAAATTGAATAGGGACACTTCTGGGGACCTTGTGGAAGGGTCACACAAGGTTGTTCACCAGATGGCATTGCTGTGGATCCGTGATTTTTAACGAATTTTTCAATTCGGGTACTTGTTGATGAATGCATACATTCCTATTGTTTACTATGTAGATCAATGGGAATTTCTATACTAGTATACATTTTCAACCTCATCTGAAAACCTTTAACCAGATTCACTTCAACCTTGGTGGGGATGTGTGTTGGGTGGGTTTCTACCAGGTTTATTCAAATGTTTACAGTCCAGTGATTTTGAGGTTTTGTTAGGAATTTTTCTTGTTGCCTATTGATTACCATGCAAGTCAATGGGGATTGCAAAGTCATTAGGGTTTGGAATGCTTATTGACAATTTTTGACTTTCTTTGCAAAACCATCAGCTAGATTCACTTCAAGCTTAATTGGTGGGGGTGTTCCTTGGGTGGGTATCTACCAAGTTTGTTCAAATGGTCACAGTCCAACGATTTTTGGATTTTTAATGATTTTTTTGTTCATTTTTTGACCAAATCTTTATCCTTGTATACACTCAGCCAATTGCTTTGAAATTGCATAGGGACACTTCTGGGTATGAGGATGATACAGTAGGTGAGTGACTTTGACCTCATTTCCAAGGTCACAATGCAAGGTGCATGAAATTCACTGTTTAAAGGGTAACTTGAGAACTATTAAGGGTTGGACATTCATATTGCACATGCTAGTTATCCTGAATAAGGGCCAGACTTAGACAGTAGACAAGTGACCTTGACCTCATTCCCAAGGTCATAGGGCCACTTGCTCAAATTTTACTGTTCACATGACGAAGTTGAGAGCTATTTGAACTTGGATCTTGATGTTGACCATGAAAGTTGTCTTGAGCAAAGGCCAGACTTAGACAGTACATGGGTGACCTTAACCTCACTCCCAAGGTCACCACGACCCAGACACTTTCATGAATTTTACTTTTCATTTTGTAACTTGAGAACTGTGGAAGGTAGGACCTTGATGTTGAACTTGTTGGTGGTCCTCTGTTTAGGAAAGATTGAGACTGTACATTAGTGACCTTGACCTCATTCTCAAGGTCACAGGGCCACTAACATGGATTTTACTGGTCGCGTGATAACCTGAGAAGTATTTGTACTGTGACTTTGATCTTGCACATGGGGATGGCCCTATGTGAAAGTTAGATTCAGAATAGGTCAATGACCTTGACCTCACTTCCAAGGTCATAGGGTAAATTAGTCAGCTGAGCACAGGACTGTCACAGTCCTCCTGTTTGTTTTCCAGACACGTTCAAAACCTCCGATGCTCTAACGAAAGTGGCATATGTCTAAAACAATAAATACTTCATAGTCTGTATGAATTTGTTATAGCTGCCAGAAAATGTCAAGATGGAAATTACAATCTCATTTAGACATCACATATATAGTTTGGGTGAATATAAAACTGTCATCATTTGTTCTATCATTCACTGTTAATATTATAACGTATGGCCTGGCAAATAGAGGTACACAATGTCTGGTCGCAATTGAAATTAGAATGTCCACATGAAACTTAAGTTTTGGTTTCATTTCCTGAGTTCTACTAACTATCTGCTCTGCATTTGTTTCTGTCAAATTAATCAAAATTTATCTGAGTTCCATTGTCAAAATCATCTCCTCAGTTTTAGTTGATCAACTGTGAATTAAAGTGGATGTAGCCCTGTGCTTGAAAAATAATGGGAGCAGACAAGACAGTAAACTTGTATGTGTTCTTACTAAGCCTTGATGGATGCTGCAAAATTTCATTGGCCTGCCCAGCATAGGCATGTACATGTACACTACACAGTACATGCATTTATGTGCACGCTTATAAAGCCTTCCATATTTTGTGCAATCATTACGTCTATTGTCTGATTCCAAAACAGTGAAATTGGAGCCCAATAAATTGTAAGAAAGATTGATCTACATATTTATGGTGTTCATTGGTATCATTATAGATTGTGCAGTGATCATTATTAATCTAAACAGATCATGAAGTGAGAATTTTGCACTTTGCATCAACTCAAGCACATGTACAGTGAAACCTCCCTATACCGAACACCCTTGGGACCGGAAAAAAGTGTTCAGTATAGTGAGGTGTTCGGTATAGGGAGGTTTGACAGCATTGAAAGAATATATTTGGGACCGAAAATGGTGTTCAGTATAGAGAGGTGTTCGGTATACGGAGGTGTTTGGTAAGAGAGGTTTTACTATATATATATATATATATATATATATATATATATATATATATATATATATATATATATATATATAACATATAATATATATATATATGTGTATATATATATATACAGTGGTTCCTGTCTTGAGAGACCGCCCCTGTGGGAGGTCAAAATGTGGTTTCTGAAAACAGGTGGTCTTTCATTAGAGGTATAACATGGAAAAGATAGCACAGTGTTCTGAGATAGTGGTCTTAAAAAGATATGCGGTCTCTCATTGACAGGTACCACTGTATAAATTTATAGGCCTATATATTTGGATGGGTGGGGGAGTGAGATCTTCAATGATTAGCCAGTGTCATATTTTCATTCAGAAAATTTTCGTGACCAGTACTCTAATCGTGGTCAAATACAGAATACAAATTAAAGCTTGTTTATTTCCAAGATGTGACAAAATGACAAATGTTTCCACATAGCCTATATATTTTTTTTTCCAGAAAGAATATGTCTGTAATTATGTATATGAGAACCACCTTGTTTGACATAAATTGTACATGATTGGCTAGCACTAAAAGTCTGTTGACTCAACTCGCTATCCACATGGTGTGTACGCACCATCTATGCAGCCTTTACGCACTCTATACGCTGCATCTATGCACCCTCTACACAGTGTGTATGCACAGAAAATAATGTCAGTGCACCTCTAATGTGTTGGCTATATGCATTTTGCGTAGAACTGTTAACTTTTAGACCAGCGGAACTGTATCATGTATCATATGTTCAGTACACTGACCGAAACGCCAGCAGCCCTGCCAGCAGATGCGCTCATTCACAAGCAGTCACTCCGCTAGCTTCACTCTTCTGTGGAACGCTCCCCTGCCTTCGTACATTCAGCACTGCGATCGCTTCCCAAGCAGCAAATGTTCAATCAGCTAACACTCGATCTTGGTCACTTTAGCAGTGGAACGTCATAGCGAAACGCTCCTCAATAATGAAGCATTCACACTGCCTTTTGGAGCAGGCATATTTTGGCTTCGGCCCATAAGCCTTCTGGCACACTCAAAATGTGATCTGTTCACTTTCATGTAACACCATGTGTTTTAAATCAAGGATTTGTCAGTGGATATGATGGTGGAAAATGTATTGTGAATACCACTGTACAGGAATGGGATTCTCACAGAATACAGGATTCAGAGTTTTTGATGAAACTATTTGTACATTTTTTATTTAGATACATTTTTGAGAATTTCAACTTTTTTCAGTAACGTATCCTGGGTCAATCACAGCCCAGGTCTGTGTGTGATTACTGAACAGTCCAGCAAGTAGTTTGATGTATATTTTCTTACCAGTTGTGTATAACAATATATTCCATAAAAATAAGTTGTTTTATTTCTTAAAGTTTGCTGACTGTCATGCCATGATTAGCATGCAGATTTTCAAAAGCACAGAATAACTCAAAAAGTCACAAATAAACAAAATTGTAAATGTTGATATGGCTTGGGAGACTACCATTAAGGCACATTCATGTGGCTACCGCTGATCCAACCATGCCCTCCTTCCATATATGATAAACAATTGTGGTACATTTTGCCTCAATTTACCTTGTCCTTTACAATATATGGAATTTTGTATCCAATACCAAAGTATGAACAATCCTGAAAATAAATTAAGACCTCCCAACATGTTCCAAAATTCACCACTTGTATCTCAGAAAGTTGTAACTTTTTAACCCCTAGCACGCTGCCAGTATGTGGTATATCACACACAGTGTGCCACCAGGCAGTTTTTTACTCACTTATGCAGCAAGTGACATGCATTATTGAAAATGTTAGGGCTCTGTTATTTTTATGAATTATTCAGAGTGATGAGCACTAAATGGTCAAAAATTGCATGATTAATATTTCTGTGCACTTTCTATTACAATTTACCTGAAAAGTTTGATGCCATAGCGGATGTCAAGAGTCTGATCTTAAGTGTGGTCACTTTTTCTACGAAGCAACACGGGCCTTGCAACACAAGCGTGTGTACACAGGCATGCTCATGGGCATGATTTTCTGCTATGTATGTCTATTTTTCTGGCCTTTTATGGTGAAATGACACAAATGAAATGAAAACTAATGAAAAAAATCCAAGTCAATTCCGACCAAAGGCAATGTTTCCTGGTATGTATAGCTGAATCACATAAATTTATAGTTTGTCTGTACCCAAAAGTGTCAAAAATGTATTGGCCAAGGTCCATAGGGTCAAAAAAGCCATGTCTAGTTGGCCCAGCTGACTTGTCAGTCAGCTGAGCTTATCTTGTGGTCCTCCGTCTGTCGTCGCCTTCCGTCCGGCATCAACAATTCACATTTTCGACTTCTTCTGCGAAACCGTCAGCAAGATCCACTTCAGACTTGGTGGGGTTATGGCTTAGGTGTGTCTCTACCAAGTTTGTTCAAATGGTCATGGTCCAGTGATTTTTTGATTTTTTGATAAATTTTTTTGTTCATTTTTACCTCAGCTGACTTATCAGTCAGCTGAGGTTTTTTGAGGGTCCGTCGTCCGTCATCCTTCTGTCGTCCGTCGTCCACAGTTCACATTTTCGACTTCTTCTCAAAAACCGTCAGCCAGATTCACTTCAAACGTGGTGGAAATGTGCCTTGGTTGGGTCTCTACCAAGTTTGTTCAAATGGTCGCGGTCCAGGGATTTTTGGATTTTAAATGAATTTTTTTGTTCTTTTTTGTTTAAATCTTAAAAAATCTTCTTCTCCGAAACTGCTCACCCAATTCCTTTGATATTACACAGGAACACTCCCTGGGACTCCTAGTTCTTAATTTCTTCACCAGGTGGCGCTGCAATTTTTTTCTAATTTTTTATGAATTTTTGTGTGTTATAGCTATTTTCGACTTCTTCTCCAGAACCATCACTCAGATTAAGCTGAAACATGGTGGATATGTTCCTTGTATAAGGGTCAAACAAAGTTGTTCACTATGTGGGAATGCTGCAGATTCCTGATTTTTAACGATTTTTTCAATTCAGGTACTTGTCGGTCAATGCAGCTTTCCTATTGATTACTATGGAAGTCAATGAGCATTCTAATGCTAATTCACATTTTCGACTTCTTCTCCAAAACCGTCATCCAGATTAACTTCAAACTTGGTGGCAATGTACCTTGGGTGGGTTTCTACCAATTTTGTTCAAATGTTCATGCTCCAGGGACTTTTGGATTTTTAATGAATTTTTTTGTTCTTATTTTTTTTGACAAATGTTAAAAAATTATCTTCTCCGAAACTGCGTACCCAATTGCTTTGGTATCGTACATAGACACTCCCGGGGACACCTAATTCCCAATTTGTTCACCAGGTGGCGCTGCAATTTTTTTAGGAAGTTTTTGTATGGTTTTGCTATTTTTCACTTGTTATCAGAACAGTCCCTCAGATTAAGCTGAAATGTGATGGATATGTTGTTGTGGAAGGGTCAAACAGTTGATTACTAGGTGGCACTGCTTTGGATTCCTGATTTTTAAGGATTTTCAATTCAGGTACTTATCGTTTGATGCAGCTTTCCTATTGATTACTATGTAAGTCAATGGGCATTCTAATGCTAATTCACAGGACAACTGACACGAAATTTACTGTTTACTTGATAACTTGAGATCTGTTTTGAGTTAGCTACACATGTTAATTATTGTGTATGAAGGTCATGCTGAGACAGTACATGAAAGACCTTGACCTCGTTTGTGGGGTCACAGTGCAAGATACATGAATTTTACTCTTCATTATAACTTGAGAACTACTTGAACTTTGATGTTGCACATGTAAGTGTTCTTCTATAAAGGTCAGACTTACTCAGAACATGGGTGACCTTGATCCTTTCCCAAGTTCATAGAGCTGCAAGTGTGATGAATGTGAAGATCAGCTGAGGCACGGGGTGTTCACACAGCCCTCTTGTTTGGCAAATCTTAAAAAATCTTTTCCAAAACTGCCCACACAATTGCTTTGATATCCCACAGGGACACTTCCGGGGACTCCTAGTTCTTAATTTGTTCACCAGAGGGTGCTGTGATTTTTTTCTATTTTTTTATGATATTTTGTGTGTTTTTGCCATTTTCGACTTCTTCTCCAGAACTGTCATTCAGATTAAGCTGAAACGTGGTGGATATGTTCCTTGTAGAAGGGTGATACAAAGTTGTTCACTAGGTGGCACTGCTGTGGATTCCTGATTTTTAACGATTTTTTTCAATTCAGGTACTTGTCGGTCAATGCACCTTTGCTATTGATGCATGTAAGTCAATGGACATTCTAATGCTAATTCACATTTTCTACTTCTCCAAAACCATCATCCAGATTGACTTCAAACTTGGTGGCAATGTACCTTGGGTGGATTTCTACCAGGTTTGTTCAAATGGTCATGGTCCAGTGATTTTCTGATTTTTAATAAATTTTTTGGTTCGTTTTGGGGGGACATCTTAAAAATATTCTTCTCTGAAACTGCTTGGCCCATTACTTTGACATTGTATAGGGACACTTCTGAGGACCCCAAGACCTTAATTTGTTCAACAGGTGGGGCTGCAATTTTTTTCTACCTTTTTTGAATGTTTGTACGTTTTTGCTATTTTAGACTTCTCCAACAGAATCTCTCAATTTGTGCTGAAACTTAGTGGATATGTTCTTTGTGGAAGGGTCACACTAGGCTGTTCATCAGGTGGCGTTGCTGTGGATCCCTGATTTTTAAAGAATTTTTCAATTCATGTACTTGTTGGTCAGTGCATAGATTCCTATATTGTTTACAATGTAAGTCAATGGGAATTGCAATAGTAATTCACATTTTAGCCTCATCTCCAGAACCGTTAACCAGATTCACTTCACACTTGGTGGGGTTGTGTCTTGCGTGGGTTTCTATTAAGTTTTTTCAAATGGTCATGGTCCAGTGATTTTTGGATTTTTAATGAATTATTTTGTTCATTTTGGGGGGAAATATTAAAAAAATCTTCTCCGAAACCATGTTGCCAATTACTTTGAAATTGAATAGGGACACTTCTGGGGACCTTGTGGAAGGGTCACACAAGGTTGTTCACCAGGTGGCATTGCTGTGGATCCATGATTTTTAACGAATTTCTCAATTCGGGTACTTGTTGGTCAATGCATGCATTCCTATTGTTCACTATATAAGTCAATGGGAATTGCAATGCTAGTTTACATTTTCAACCTCATTTGAAAAACCGTTAACCAGATTCACCTCAAACTTGGTGGGGATGTGTGTTGGGTGGGTATCTATCAAGTTTGTTCAAATGGTCACAATCCAATCATTTTTGGATTTTTTTATGATTTTTTTGTTCATTTTTTGGCCAAATCTTCAAAAGTTTTTATCCTTGTATATACTCAGCCAATTGCTTTGAAATTGCATAGGGACACTTCTGGGTATGAGGGTGACACATGTACAGTTGGTGAGTGACCTTGACCTCATTTCCAAGGTCACAATGCAAGGTGCATGAAATTCACTGTTTATAGGGTAACTTGAGAACTATTAAGGGTAGGACATTCATATTGCACATGCTAGTTGTCTTTAATAAGGGCCAGACTTAGATAGTAGATGAGTGACCTTGATCTCATTCCCAAAGTTGGAGGGCCACTTGCTCAAATTTTACCTATCACATGACAAGTTGAGAGCTATTTGAACTTGGACCTTGTTGTTGACCATGAAAGTTGTCCTGAGCAAAGGCCAGACTTAGACAGTACATTGGTGACCTTAACCTCTTTCCCAAGGTTACTGGGACCCAGACACTTTCATGAATTTTACTTTTCATTTTGTAACTTGAGAACTGTGGAAGGTAGGACCTTGATGTTGAACTTGTTGGTGGTCCTCTATTTAGGAAAGATTGAGACTGTACATTAGTGACCTTGACCTCATTCTCAAGGTCACAGGGCCACTAATATGGATTTTACTGGTCGCGTGATAACCTGAGAAGTATTTTACTGTGACTTTGATCTTGCACATGGGGATGGCCCTCTATGAAAGTTAGATTCAGAATAGGTCAATGACCTTGACCTCATTTCCAAGGTCATAGGGTAAATTAGTCAGCTGAGCACAGGACTGTCACAGTCCTCTTGTTTTAACATGAATGGAGTACTGCATAAGCAAAGCGAAAATTTTAAGCTCTAGTGAAGCTTTTGAAGCATTGGTAGGTAAACACCGCTATTATCGCCCATCACAATCTTTTCTGTGTTACGTTTTGATTGTAAAATCACTGTGTATTTTACGTCTTGAAATTTTCTTTGCATTGTTTGAGGTTGCAAGATATTTTTTCTCGCAATACAATTATTTTCAAGATATCATCCGAAGTCCTAGAAGTGCAGTTTATCCATGGTTTATGCTGGGTCCCGCAAGATGTGGCTTTACTGCTATACATGTATTCGAAAATATGTGATAAAGTGTGTGTTTCCTGTAGATTGGTGAAATTTTGATTTTGTGTTGAGACCTACTCCCCCTGTTCAATAGGTTATCAAAGTTCTGGAATGGATATATTTGTACATGATCCCTAAGCGTATATATCATGTGGAAAAATGACGTCTAGATTCCCATTTTGGGCCGTTTTGGGAGGGATACCCCAGGAATATTGTTTTCTTACCCAAAAAGAGAGCTTTGTACATAGAAAGACGAAAAATCTAAGGAACCCAGCAGTGTAAAACATAATAGTGGAGGATACAAAACATCATGATCCCAAAGGTGCAAAGTTACTAAGGTTTGGGGGTAAATTTTACAGTTGTATCATTCAAAATGTCATGTAAAAGGGGCAGTTGTTGGTTTTTATCCATTTGATAAGAATATATATTTTTTACAGCCAAATCCAAATACCCATCCACAAATATTGAATTTTATCTACGATAAAATGCACACACTTGCACGTAAATAAACATTGCGGGCCAGCGGGAAGTTGATGAAGGTTGGCTTGCATTGTGCGCGACTGGACTCGACAATGGTGGCAAACGATGTTCACTTACATTTTGAGTGTGCTCCAACAGGGCATACTAGGGGTTAAATTTAACACATATGAACCAATCAGATTCCTCTTCTAGTGGGTCTTGTTGGAGGTTTGCATATTATGTTATGATGGGCAGTATTACAAGCACAGTGACTGCAGTCATGGTATCAATGGATGTGTTAAGCTAAAATGTATGAATTTAAAAAGAAGAAAAAAGAGGTTAATGTACTGTCAAATAAATAAATTTTACGTCCAGAATTTATATTTGGAGAAAATGGTTTATTGCTTGTCAGTGAACTGCTGTTAAGGGAAAAACTATGTGTATGTTTTGCAGCAACAGAAAGGAGGACCAAAGAAGCTGACACTGCCTTCAAAGTCCACAGACGCTGACCTGGCCAAGATGCTGAGCTCCGGGTCATTCGGCAACCTGGAGTGCTTGAGCCTGGCATTCACGCAGGTCACCAGTGCATGTGCCAATGACCTCATCAAACTGCCCTCCTTGCGTTACCTTAATCTCTGGTGTACACAGGTACTTCAGTCATGCAACTTTTTGTGCTCAGTGGGTTGGGGCCTTGTCACCCTTGATCACTTGAGGGCATCACTGTTCAAGAAAGGTCACCTGACATGTCATTACCAATCATATTGCCACATGTGTCCGGTGATCCCTCTTGACTGTTTGTGCTCTCTGTTGCATCAAGAATTTGTGGCTTATTCCTTTCTTGCACGTACTAAATTACACAAATAAATAAATGTGATTTTGAAGATCATTGTGAGTAAGATTCTGTCTTAACATGTTGTGGTTAATTTTCATGTCTTTTATTTTTTTAAAATATATACACTCATGCACATCTGCAGTATGTAAAATGTACAAAGAGTGCATGTGTACAAAGTATTGCAGTGTGGCTTTCATTATGCATTTGTTTCTTATTTAGGCATGAGGCCTGGGACAGTTTAACAATCACCAGCCCCACTATGTAGGGCCCAATTTTTTTGTGTCATGAAACTTAGTGATAAATCCGAGGACATTTGACATCCAGGCACTTTTGCATAACAGAATGATAAAAGGCTAATGTGGTGTTTGGAGTGTCACTCTTTCAAGTTTCGTGCTGGTTAACCATGGATTCCTGAGTCTTCCTTGCATTCTTTAAAGTTAAACTGCTGTGTCACAAGACAGGAGAAATGGATAGAGGAGAGTTGTTTTTTGCCAATGTTGACAAGTTTGTAGTGTATGAGTTCATTTGTCATGTTTCAGTTTGGCGATGCTGGTCTGCAGTTAATATCGGAGCACATGCAGAAGCTGCAAGTCTTGAACTTGTGTGAGACACCAGTTACCGATAAAGGCCTTAGCTGTTTGTCAGGTAAAACCTATCCCAAAGGATGCATGGTCTGAAAATCAGTAAATTGACAGTTTTTGAAAATTTAAACTCCTGAAAAGAAAAAAACATTGATGGTAAGAACAAAATACATGTACATCACAGTTGTGTCAATAATGTTGAAATATAGCATATTTAAACATCGTATTAAATGACATAATTATATTGATGCCTTTGTCTTCTACCACAGTCCATTTTTGTCTGATGGAAAATTGTTCCACTTAAAAAAAAATAGTACAATAAAATTAAATTTAGAAAAAGACAAGAGACCGATGATTGTCTCAATCACTGGGATGCCTCCCCCTGTCCATTTTCCCTATAAATTGGTTGACTACAATACACACCAAATATGACACTCGTCTTTGCAGCAAACTGACTAGATAATGTGTTGCACTGAATGAAATCTAATGATGTCATCTCTTTCTTAAATTACTGATAAATAAAATTGGAACAAAATCCTTCCAGGCAATTTGAAGATACTGCAGTAACAAAGTCAATTGACTTGAAATAGGTCAGAGCAGCCAAAAATAAAATCTAATTAGCTATTTTGACCTTAGATGACATTGTCATTGGGCTGAGATTATAGTATGGGTTTTCATCCTGTCTGTCTGCCCTCACAATACACATTTTTTACTTCAAAACCATCAGCCAGATTCTGTTTGACTTGGTAGGACTGTTCCTTGGGGAGACTACCAGCTTTGTTCAAATGGTCACATTCCATGCATTTTAGATTTTTGTGATTTTTTTTCCATAGTTTTAGCTCAGGTGACTTGTCAGTCAGCTGAGCTTATATGATGGTCAGTTGTCTGATGTCTGGTGTCCTCTCCTCCACAGTTCACATTTTTTTCAAAACCTTCAGCCACATCCACTTCAAACTTGGTAATAATGTACCTTGGTTGGTACCATACTTTAGGCATGCTGCCTGATTCCGCGGTGCCACTGTGATACTCTCTTTTTTGCCATGGGCCCTTGCTACCTGTAGCCATGTGACAGACTGTTAAGTATGATTGACGGGTGGCATTGTTCGGTTTGGCTACTGAAAACCAAAAGAATGACACATGGACATTCAGATGTCCACATGCCTGTGCGTTTTTTGCGTTTTTTTCTCATATTTCTACTTTAGTTAAAAGCTTGAAATTTTGACAACTTATAGAAAGGACATTCATCTTGAAAAAAAAAAGTTAAAATCTCAAAATCGGCCATGCAAAGGTTTTTGCTGTCTTACCTGTAATTGACTGTAAATAGGTTCACCAAATAGGTCACAGTGACCACACAATAGGTAAGATTGACCCATTGTGTGGTCACTGTGACCTATCAGTGATAATATGCAATGTTGTAGATTTTATTTTGCAGAATGACTTTTGTGCTTTTAAACAAAATTGTAATAGCATGGTTTGGTATTTTATTTACCATCCATTAGAACTTGCAGAGTGTCAAATAGAACAGTTTTGTTTTTCTGGTCAATATAAAAAAAGACAGATTGTATATAAAATATGTGTTTGTCTTGCAGCCATGAAGAGCCTGCGAAAGCTAAACCTGAACAGCACAAATCTGTCAGCCTTGACCTTCGAGGGACTCAAGGTACATATTAACTTGCAATCAGGTTGGAGGTTCACACTGACTAGTAGTTTGACAAAATGCGCCATTCAGAGGATTCCTATCTCATGAAGCCAACGTCAGTTCAGATGCTGATAATGTCCTTTGGCCGTTATGAGATTTTCAATAGACATAAGACATTGATGCTATGATAGGGAAAGGACAAACTGGTATAACATGTTTGTTCTACTACTTCTAGAAACATACGAAGTAAATTAATATGGATCATTACTGCTGAACATCAGGGGTGCACCAAACACACACACACAGGCGTGTGCATGCACATGCACCTCCGCCCCCAAAAAAATAATAAATAAAATAAAACAAACAAACAAAAAAATTGAAAAAATAGATACAAAAATTTGAACAAGTGTGAAACCAGCAGTAGATAAGTTTCAGTTTTGACCTCAGCTGACTTGTCAGTCAGCTGAGGTTTTTTGAGGGTCCGTCGTCCACAATTCACGTTTTCGACTTCTTCTCAAAAAACCGTCGGCCAGATTCACTTCAAACTTGGTGGAGATGTGCCTTGGGTGGGTCTCTACCAAGTTTGTTCAAATGGTCGCGGTCCAGTGATTTTTGGATTTTTAATGAATTTTTTTGTTCTTTTTTGGTAAATCTTAAAAAATCTTCTTCTCCGAAAACTGTTTACCCAATTGCTTTGATATCACACAGGAACACTCCCTGGGACTCCTAGTTCTTAATTTGTTCACCAGGTGGCGCTGCAATTTTTTTCTAATTTTTTATGAATTTTTGTGTGTTATAGCTATTTTCGACTTCTTCTCCAGAACCATCACTCAGATTAAGCTGAAACGTGGTGGATATGTTCCTTGTATAAGGGTCAAACAAAGTTGTTCACTATGTGGGAATGCTGCAGATTCCTGATTTTTAGCGATTTTTTCAATTCAGGTACTTGTCGGTCAATGCAGCTTTCCTATTGATTACTATGGAAGTCAATGAGCATTCTAATGCTAATTCACATTTTCTACTTCTTCTCCAAAACCGTCATCCAGATTAACTTCAAACTTGGTGGAAATGTACCTTGGGTGGGTTTCTACCAATTTTGTTCATGTGGTCATGCTCCAGTGATTTTTGGATTTTTAATGAATTTTTTTGTTGGTTTTTTTGGACAAATCTTAAAAAATCTTCTTCCCCGAAACTCCTTACCCAAATGCTTTGATATCACACAGGAAGACATCTAGGGACTCCTTGTTAATTTGTTCACCAGGTGGCGTTGCAGTTTTTTTCTAATTTTTTTTGTGAATTTTCGTGTGCTATAGATATTTTTCGACTTCTTCTCCAGAATCGTCACTCAGATTAAGATTACACTTGGTGGATATGTTCCCAATGGAAGGGCCAAACAAAGTTGTTCACTGTGTGGGAATGCTGCGGATTCCTGATTTTTAATGATTTTTTCAAGTCGGCTCCTTTGGGGTAAATGCACCTTTCCTATTGATTACCATGCAAGTCAATGGGTATTCTAATGCTAATTTACATTTTCGACTTCTTCTCCAAATCCATCTTCCAGATTTACTTCAAACTTGGTGGCAATGTACCTTGGGTGGGTGTCTACCAGGTTTGTTCCAATGGTCATGTTCCAATGAATTTCGGATTTTTTATATGATTTTTTTTCAAAAATCTCTACAAATGTTTTAATAGGAAAACTTAACATGGGAATTTCTTGTAATGGCCATAACTTTAATAATATTGACCAGATTTACTTCAAACTTGGTGGGGATGTGCCTTAAGTGGATCTCTACCAAGTGTGTTCAAGTGGTCGTGGTCTATTGATTTTTGGATTTTTTATGAAATTTTTTGGGTTTTTGGGGGGGGGCAAACCTTCAGAATTCTTCTCCTCTGAAACTGCTCAACCAATTGCTTTGATATCGTACATAGACACTCCCAGGGACGCTTAGTTCCCAATTTGTTCACCAGGTGGCGCTGCAATTTTTTTTAATGAATTTTTTGTATGGTTTTGCTATTTTTCACTTGTTCTCAGAACCATCCCTCAGATTAAGCTGAAATGTGATGGATATATTGTTGTGGAAGGGTCATACAGTTGTTTACTTGGTGGCACTGCTTTTGATTCCTGATTTTTAAGGATTTTCAATTCAGGTACTTACTGTTCAATGCAGCTTTCCTATTGATTACTATGTAAGTCAATGGGCATTCTAGTGCTAATTCACAGGACAACTGACACGAAATTTACTGTTTACTTGATAACTTGAGATCTGTTTTGAGTTAGCTACACATGTTAATTATTGTGTATGAAGGTCATGCTGAGACAGTACATGAATGAGCTTGACCTCGTTTGTGGGGTCACAGTGCAACATACATGAATTTTACTCTTCATTATAACTTGAGAATTACTTGAACTTTGATGTTGCACATGTAGGTGTTCTTCTATAAAGGTCAGACTTACTCAGAACATGGTGTCCTTGATCCTTTCCCAAGTTCAAAGAGCTGCAAGTGTGATGAATGTCAAGATCAGCTGAGGCACGGAATGTTCACACAGCCCTCTTGTTAAAGTTTAATTATTTTTTCATGAATACGAATGCAGTTGGTCATCTCATTAAGTTGATAGTGAGGAAGTAAAACCATTAAGGATGACTTGTTTTCATGTTAAATCTTTGCAATTTGTCTGCTTTAAGTGCTGATTAACCTCTTGTTCCTTGTTTTGGACTAAGTGTCCTGTATAGTTAGCTTTAGGAAGGCCATGCACATTAAATAGTTTGTCTTCAGGCTACATTTTGAACAAAGTTGGGGAGGGCAGTGTGTCTTGTTGTCCCCCACCACTGAAGGTGGCATGGGGGACATAGAATTAGTAGGCATAGGGGCTGTGTCCATCCATCCGGGAGCATAGCTCTAGAAACCTAAGAGATAGAATAATGAAATTTATACCAGAGATGCATCATACCACGGGCATGTGTGCTGTGTATTGTTTTTGACCTTGAAAACAGGGTCGCAGAACATGTTCATTTTCGTGTGTCTTGCAGCATATCTCTAGAACCCTTAGACATAGAATAATGAAATTTATACCAGAGATGCATCATACCTAGGGCATGTGCGCCATGTATTGCTTTTGACCTTGACTTAGTTTCAAGGTCACAGAGCCCAAGAACATATCAATTTCTGTGCATCCAGACATGCTGTATACAATTACAGACAATAATATTTCATTTCTGGAAGAAATCAGAGTATGGTGGGCTGCTTAGCTTGATGCTCCAGAAACTTTAAGCATTTTAATGTTTGGCTCCAGTAACCCTTTCCCCCTTTAACCAGCTTGTGGACAAATGGTGTCTGCTTTAGTGTTTTGAACTGATTTGAACAGTAGTGAAAAAACAATTGGACTTCGACTTGTAGATGAGACCTATAATCAAGGAAAGCTGTTGACTCAGTCTTAATTAAAGGGGGAAAGGGTTAATAGTAATGGCAGTTCCTTGTTAAAAGAGCCAACATAAGAGAACGTGTTTCAACATGACAGGCCTGTAGTTAGGGGAAGGTTGCTGGGATTGGACCACTGCCTCGATTGGACCCCTTCCCTCCTGAAGCCCCTTTGTGTCGAGAAGTCTGATTAGTTATTCTAACTACTTCCTTTGAAACTTTCCAGAGCGCTATGAAAAGTGTGGGTACCAGTCTCCTCATTTTGCTGTAAATTTGTGCAGATTAATGAAACTGTCAAGTCTGATCTAACTTTAGGGTGGCACATTATTGGGAGTAAAATCAAGTCAACAACTCGTTTTGAAACAGAATGTTAGTTGTATCGTAGGAATAAAGGTTTACTTCAGAATGCCTAAACATAGTTTCAGAAAAACATTCTGGGTCAAGGTCAATATTAATTTATTCAAAGTAGTGTCCAGTTTCCTCGATTGGAACCAAAAAACTTCCTTGATTGGACCGTTTGTGCCTTGGTGGTCCTATCGAGGAGATGGTGTTCCAATTCAGGGTACATGTTATTTTTGGTCTAAAAGTGGACATATGGGCCAAATTTAAAAAATCATGATTGAAGTTTTAATATCATCTCGCAATATTAAGCTCAGAATATAAGAATTCAATCCATTTTTACATCGATGGGTCGGCGGTCCATTTGTGGAAACCATGTGGTCCAATCGAAAACGAGGTATCCTCGATTGGGACACTTTCATCAAATCTTATTTTTTGTCGTAATTAAATTATTCTTTACATAAACTGGTCTTTGGTAGTACCATAGTAATCTGCTTGTGGATGCCGATTCATTTCATACTTCAACATGCGAAAAAGTGTCTTTGTTTGCCTGTAACGGGCTGATGAAGTTAGGGGGTCCAATCCCGGCGACCTTCCCCTACAGGCTTGTGCCTGACGTGGCAAGTCCTGCTCATCTGGTGGCAATGCAGCAGTAGCATGCTTCACTAGGCCCTGTGAATGCCCCTCGGTAAACACCAACATTTACTTCATTAATTAGAATACCATTTTCTCCCACATGGGACCCTTGTTGGTAGGAAAAATCACTTGTGACCTGTGGTTACTCACTATTTTCAGCACCAACAACAATCCCTCATGAGAGAAATATGGTAACTCACCCTCAACCATGTAAGGTTCAGTATACAGATATAGTATAAGTATATTCTTTGTATTACACAGTGTTTTAGGAACTATTAAAGGTCATCTCCATTTTAAATGTGCACTTTATTGAATGTGATGGACAAAATATCCTAAGTAGAATTATTTGCATGTGTAAGTTGCTGTACCTCAACAAAGAAAGTGTTTTAGTGCTGGATCCAGCTCAGTGGTCTGTCATGTGAACCCATTTCTTGTTAAACTTACGAAAACTGCTGAAGATCAAATGTTGCAAGCTTTTATGTCGTGGACTAATTTCAACAGCAATGAAAAACAATCTGAATGAGAATTGCTGATGAGACCTATCCAGGTAATATGCCCCAGGTCAACAACTTTCATTGGTGTGGGTTGGGTACTTCCTAGGCCAAGGAAAGCTGCTGACTGAGTCTAACTTCAAGGGGTGGGAGGATAAGGTACAGGTACAAATATCTTATCAACACATATTTCAGTTTTCAAAATTTGACACAGATGTTTTATAATTTATATTAATTTAGATGTTTTTGGGGGCATCTTCTGACCATATGAGATTTTGGTACATGTACATGTATGTATCAATATTGCAAGTCACAAGGTGGCCGGGGTGGAGGATGGGGGTGGGGGGTGCCTTCAGTAAAGCTCTTGGTTGCTGGTAAATCCCATGTCTAATTGTACTTACTGTGGCAAGTTGTTGAGTAAGTCAAGTTCAGTTACTTTGAGTTCTGTGTCTTCCCCCCAGGAGAAGCTACCCGCCTTGCAGGAGTGTGATGTTCGTTACACTGATGCCTGGTAGTCCACAGCCCATGGAGTTCTTGCAGCAGAGGGAGGGTGACTAATTAAAGGATGCCTGTGTGACCGTGAAGGCTGTTCCAGGGCCTTTAGGGAGTACAGTGTCCAAAACTGTGTAAAAAGCCATGGATAATGCTATCAGTTCAAGACATTTTGGAAATATGTTTTACATGCAACTGTCGCTTGGCAAACAACCTCCTAAGTGGTGACCAGGCCCTGAGGTCACATACACACAGGCTAATTTGGCTGGAGAGGTAGACTTACATTTTGTTGTTTGTGTGCTGCAAGTGACTGTTGCACAAGTGTGTACAGAATGCACATCCTGGGACATTGTTTTACGGATGACTGGCCTAATGTGCATGGGTGATAATACAAGGAAATGAGACCTTTAATGATCAGTCACCAATGTGACACTATCTTTGTACAAAAACAAATGCGATCAATATAGATAATGTTTATGAAGAGAAAGACTTCATTTTTTTAATGTACCATAAATGGATCAGAGATGAGGGAAACTATTACGTTGCATTTGCTTGGAAAATGGCCAGAATGCTACCAGGTCGAAATCATGATTGTGTGAATTGTGAGCTTAAAACACTGGGGCAAAGAGTGAGCCCTTTCTAATTCATAGCATTTATTATTGTGTCCACGTTAAGAAATTTTGTCTACTACGTGTACACAAATGGTGTTTCCAGAAATGTTTTATCACAAATAATGATAAACTGAACATTCTAAGTGCCCAAAACGAGTAATTTACTAAAATTGGCCTGTAATACCCTGATAAACAATTAGAGTATGTATTGTATATTTCTATACTCACCATGTGGAATATCTCATCATCTCATTCTACAGAGACCTATTGAATTTCATAATCAACAGATTTTGATGTGCATGGCACATTGTAGAAATGAATGTACTTTGAATGACATATTTCTTCCCTAGTCCAATGAAGCTTCTTGATGATAAGTTTCATTAAAATACATCTTGAATGTCATGTTAAAAAAAAAAAAAAAAAAAAGAGTTCAAAGATGGAGTCGTAAAAGCCCCCAGTGCCATATTTCTGTGACACAGGCTTGAAGAATAAAAGTCATGTGACTCAACAGGAAAAAAAGAGCCATATTGAAGTCCATGTTCACTACTGAGCGTTAAGGGCAATGTATACTTGTGTGTGCCCTTAAGTTGGTTGGTTTATGTATGGCAAAGATTATGAATTTATGGGGCAGATTTGCAGTATTTACATCTGAAGGGCACAGTATACATTGCATAAATGTCTTGTTTATTTGAATGTGTGGAAACTTAACTCTTTTATGAGCAGTTTTGCAGGATGACTCGCCAGAGTTTGGATATTTTGGGAGATTATATGTGTGCAGTGTTGCAGTACAACATGAAAGAAACATTTGAGTTTATTCCCATCTCAAGATACATGTAACACCGTCCAGATGTCCAGCATCACACAGGACATCCGAAGCCTACAATGACGTGGGGGTGCTGATCAAAAAAGATAGTTGGGAACCAGAAGATTAAGCATAAAATATGATTGTGTGTATGAACAATTTGTGGCCAAGGACTGGAATTGCCTGCAAAACTGATCAATTTCGGAAAATATGTATGGCAAACAGGTTTTAGACTGTTTAAGGGGCAAGAGCTCGAATGCCTTGGTGGTGACTGTCCATGTGCCAAGGCAGTGCAACACTCTCTACGTAAGCTGACAACCAGTACTAATGCAGCAAATGAGAGAGTGATATTGCATGGAGATACAGGACAATGCGGGGGAAGGAAGGTCAACATAAGAGTCCTGCATTTGCTGAACAATTCTTGTGCTGCAAACAAAACGATAAAACTGGATGACTGGACATTTTGAAGCCATTATGAGCAGTGCAGTATGCAAGGTGTTCGAGGCAAATTACAATCAAATTCTGTAAAATTACTATTTTATTACATGGTCATTATACAACAAATGTGCACATTGGCCTAAGTATTTGCCACATTATTAGTAGATACAGTGTAAGCATAATCAGCATATGAAGGAAAATATTTGGCTGTCCAAGTGTCTGTGCTGGAAAAGTGCCAAATTAAGATGAGAAAGCATTGAAAGGTGTTACATGAGCTCTATTATGTGTACACAGATCTTTCACGTTGTCCACCTAAGTGAATCATACAAATTTTGTTGTTGTGATAAATAAACATTTATCTGTGTTGAATGTAGAGGCGGAGTTTTAGTTGCAGTGTGACAGTGTAAAAGTGCCTGGTAGTTTGTACTTGTGCTCCTATGGCATTCCAGCAGTTCATGGTCAATATGACTGGTGAGGAGACATCAGCCACTTGCTTGCTTATTGTAGTCCAAACAAGAGAACCAGCTGAGAATATGTTAAAAAATATCAGGGATCATCCAATATTTTCAGAAGGTGCAGGGTATCTTTCTGTATTTTCAGAAGATACAGGGATCATTGTGCATGTTCAGACGGTACAGCATGTTGTTCAGTATTTTTAGAAAGTACAAAGGATCATTTAGTATGTCAGGGATCATCCAGTATTTTCAGAAGGTGCAGTAGATCATTCTGTATTTCAGAAGGTACAGAATCTCCTTCAATATTTTCAAAAAGTACATGGGATCATTCAGTAAATTCTGAGTTCAGACTGTCTTGCATCTTATTTTTATTTTTGGGTGATCAATAAGATTTGTAAAGTCATAAGGAAGGTTATGTCAGATTCTTTCTCTTCTCCAGCCACAATCTTATTTTAAAAATATTCATTGGCCAATTGGCTATCTGCCCAAACCCCAGCAAAAATAAAGTATATTACTACTAATTTTGAAAACATGATTTGGGACAATAAAGCACATGTTTTAAAATCTGATCAGACCTCCCAATGGAGCAAATGGCCTGTTGAAACCTATTTTGAAAAATCATACGTACAAAAGCTGCATTAAATACTTTAAATTACATATGAAAACCTGTAATTTGGTAAGAAAATTTAACTTCAAAGTTTTGTGAAGATGGGCATTTACCTCAAATCTGATCAAGGGTACATCATTTCAGCTTCTGTGTTGAAAAACTCCTCATGAGGATAGGGGCTTGATCTATCCCAGACTCCCTCTGCCCCTCCCAGCCCCACTCTGCACTCACATATGCTCTCATCTCGTGCTACTCTAAAGCAGCTTTTTTATGTCAGTTTGTGCCTTTAGACAGCAACATCAGGACAATCTGTTAAATTGTTGGCCTGTAAGAGACTTTATTTTTAATGCACTTTTTATCACTATATTTTGTATTTGGAAGCCTATTGTAGCAACCAATATGACCCAAGTCTTCACTGGGAGGCCTGTGTAAGATTGTATGGAATTCTGTGATAAGGTTGCAGTGAAATGTATTTCTTACAAATGTGTCAGACCTTTCACTCCACAGAATCTTCTCAGAACTACACAATTGTCAACATTTCCCAGGCAATGAAATTTATTTATATATGTTAAAAATATGAAATTTATGCTCAATCATTATGAAAAAACAAAAGAATTTCAAAATAGAGTATGTCTAAAGCCAATATTTCACAGAAAAATAATAAAACAAAAACAATTCAGTCCCTCTGGATTTCTCTCTGAATTTTTATTGTCAATCTTCCATTTAGTCTCGTCTTGTTTGTACTTCAGTAATGACCTAGTAATCAACTACATACACAAATGTTTGAAATTTTGTCAAAGATTGTTTTGCTGTAAGTTGTATTATACATGTATTTAGGGTTTGGGATTTTTTTAGCTCTGCTGACCAAAGGTCGCAGAGTTTATGTGACCACGCGTCTGTTCATCTGCAAACTTTTGCTTGTTAGCACGATACCGTCCTCAGTTTTCAAGTTAGCCCAATGTAACTTTGAAGACTTGCAGGGTGTATCAAAATCGAGGCCCCTTTTGATATTGGCGGTTCCACATACATTATTATGTAATATAGGGGTCAAAATGTGAAAAAAAATCTTGTGAACCGTCTAGCATCTTTAATATTTGGCTTATCTTCACCAAATTTGGTGGGATTGTGTGGGAGGTCAAAGTCTAAGTTGCTAATGGTACTAATGGTGCCACCTATAATTTGACAAATTATGAGCCAATATTTGTTTTAACATGTAAAATTCCATATTTGGAAAAGTAATTGGATTAGACTGGCCAAATTTATAGGATATATAGATCATGGCCCAAGATAAAATGTTATGTCGGTGACCTTTACCTATTTTTGTGAGGTCACCATGCCTTTAAAGTTGAAAAGGTGATTTTGTAATGGTAAGGTGTAGCTTGGACATCAATGGCAAAAAGAATTTAGCCTCCAAATCAAAATTGCACATGATTACATTATCCATAAAACTGTACCTGATGACCTATTTTTTGGGCCACTATGACCCAGTGATTATGGAGTTTGGTGTTTGTCCAAATTAATTGTTTTTCATCAAGAACTCGAAAAGGTGTTACTCGATTTGAACAAACAGACTATATATGGAAAGTGGCATGTGGTACGCATATTTTGAACATAACAATTTTTTATCCAAGTTGAAGGTCAAGGTCTAATGGCTAGTTTGAACATAGGGGTCATCTCGTGAATGCTCTGCTCCCCACAACTTTTGAGATAGACCCATATAACATTTAGGAGTTATAAAATGTATAAAAATCTATCTTGACATAAATGTTGGTGGTGCCACGTATAATATTATGCAATATACAGGTCAAAGTGTGAAAATCTTGTGACCGCAATACCGTCCACAGTTTCCAAGTTAGTCCAATATAACTTTTGGGACTTATAGGGTGTATAAAAATCTAGGTTTATTTTGATATTGGTGGCACCACCTACAATATTATGCAATATAGGGGTCAAAAATGAAAATCTTGTGAACAACATCTTTAATTCTTTGGCAGATAATCACCAAATTCTGTGGGATTGTGGAGGAGGTCAAAGTCTAAGTTGCTAATGGTACTAGTGGCGGCATCTATAATTTGACGAAAATTATGAGTCAAAATGTGTTTTAAGATATAAAGTTCCATATCTTGAAAAGTAATTGGATAAGACTTGCCAAATGTATAGGATATATAGACAACATACAAAGCTAGAATGTTATAAAATATCAGGGACCTTGACCTTTTTTTGTGAGGTCACTGTGCCTGTAAAGTCACCATGCTTTTCAAAGTTTAAGAGGTGATTCTGTAATGGCAGGGTGTAGCTTGGACATCCATGTCAATATCAGCACAGCACCACGCCTATGTGTCTCTTGTATTTTATAATCTGGGTGACCTTGATCTTCTGTCCCAAGGTCACTGAGGACATAAAGTTAAGGATTCGCTCACTATTGTCTTGGCACATGCAGCAATATCCATCACAGGAATTGCATAAATAAGCTATTATTACATGTGGAGCAAAGTGCCATCTGGTGGACAAACAAGACACTAAAATTACATAAGTGCTATATGTTCAGAAGCCACTTGAGGAGTCGCAACTTTGAAATGAACAGGTGTAATATGGGCATGGTGCCAGCAGAGCATAAGGCCCATGGGCCTCCTTTTGCTTTTGTTGGGCCTGAATGATTTTGGTGATCAATCCTGGTATGCCATATTTATTGTGCACAGATTGCTTTGGTCCAAGGAGGCTACTGTGTAGCCTCCTTGTTTGGTCTAAGAGCTGTAGGGACAGTTTGAGATACATAATATCTTTCATGTTGCAGGCTAAAAAGTGATCTTTTAGTTATGACAGGAATCGTGTGTGGATGATGTAGACATATTTAGCCCACAGCTTGAATTTAGAACATTGGATAACGTAGACTTGGAAGTTTGAGAAAAGATCAGAGGTTATATTCTGGTGGAAACCGAACAATTCTATTGGTGGAGTAGATAATGGTCTTACTACAAGTTGAGTGGTATTGTCTTCATATGGTTTGTTTTGAACATAGAAAATACCAAATCTTTTATTAGGTGCCATTTGTACACATATTTTGATTCTGATGATATAGCTGTTTTTCTTCATGTAAAGGTTGCACGCACATGTGCATGATTAACATGGAATCAAAAGTTTATTTTGATGTCACTTTTGTGCTTCTTGAAAGCCTTGGCAACTTCAATTTGTTCATATTCCATATATTTGTTTCTTTTGAAGTACATAATTTTTCATGATGTGTATTTTACAGTTTGTCTTTTTTTTCAATCAGAAGAGCAATTTAAAGACGAAACTTTAGTTTTGCTGTATCTTTAAGATCAAAGTAACAGAATATGAAGGAGGTTGAAGTTTACATATATAATTAGGGCAAAAGGCTGTCTCCAAAGTAAGAGTGTTGCCTTACAAGTATATGGTTACTCCAAAAGCATAGAGAATCAAAGAAATTTGAACTTGTGATAGACTTTAATGTTAGATCCCACCCAAATTTGTTATAAGTAGATTGTGTAATTTAAACAACAATGAATTCTATCTCATTCATTAGTACAATCTTGTCCACAAGGTGTCAGCTGAAGCATGACTTAGTGAAAGTGTAACATGGTGAGACAAGGGCACTGCTTGCTGGGTAGGAAACTTCTCAAAGTGTTTGTGGCATCCATGGGCAATTCTCTGCCTTGGCCAATCACAGTGACATAACTAAGCAAGCAAGCGTTTTAAATCAAAAACTTCATTATAATTTAGTAAAACAGGCAATCAATTTGACGATGTAGAATACTCCAGTCACTCAAATATGTGTGTACTATTAGTATTCCTTCATTTGAGAATGAAGCAATACTAATCGTACACACATACTTGTGTTTAAGTTTCATTCCTACACACATTTCTCCATCAAGTCAGCATTAATCCATGCAGGTTACAAACCAGGGTACTGTTTGCTATACAGAGATTGTTCTGGTTTACAAATGAGCTAAACTTGCTCAAGTCTCACTGGACTGTCTCCTGTATTTTATTCAAAACTAAATTTCATTGCAAAATAAAACTTCAGGTGCATTCTGTCACACATATTGTAGCCTTATACTTTTATAATACAAGTACGCCCCTAAGCCTCGATAATTGGCTTGGAACGTGTCTATAACCAGATAACGTTGATTCCACATGATAAGCGTCGGGCGGTCTGCACTGTGCTTTGTCATATAGACAAGCTAGTGGTCATAGCACAACCCTCTTCAGAAGCTGTTAATTGAGCCACTGTGTAAGGAAGGATTAATTGTAGTTTGACCAGGTGCACCCGCGTCAGATGGAGGACGTCCTGGTGCTGGCAGTCGTAAGGAGACACTCAGCTTTGTTTCGCTTGAGTGGTCAGTGGCGAAAAAATAGTCAAAGACCATTTGCCAGAAAGCCTTATCACAATGATAATGGGATTAAAACTGAGTAGGACTCCACAGCTGCACCTTCACGGCGGCAGTGTCCAGCAGTTA
This sequence comes from Hermodice carunculata, assembly GCA_964020975.1. Classification (NCBI taxonomy): domain Eukaryota; kingdom Metazoa; phylum Annelida; class Polychaeta; order Eunicida; family Amphinomidae; genus Hermodice; species Hermodice carunculata. The sequence continues at coordinate 1,330,919 of OZ026624.1, read as the reverse complement.
TAGAAAAAAAAAAATTGACAGTACTTAATAACAGTATACTATATAATGGAGGTTGACATAATTTTATACAGTTAACTTTGTGCCAGAAAAAAGGAATGGCAATTCTGGGTGGCACTGCAGAATGGGAAAATAGGGACTTGTGCAAGTCTAGTAAATGAGCATTATTTTGCAGAGTTGTTTTGTAAAAAGATGCTGACATTTTTGTCCAAATACCTTGTTCAAGTTATCCAGTGTCTGATACACAGTTTGCAGAAAAACCCAACATTATATTCGAAAAATGCGTGATACTCTTTTGAGAAAATTCAGCATGTACAAATACCAAGTACATGCTTCATTGATTCAATGAAGGTGATACAGTAAAATCTAGTGATTGGGGGGGGGGGGGACCTGGGAGGAGAGAGGTGCACATAGATGTCTGACAGTGCTTGGAGACCTAGTGTTTGGCTGCCAAGCTAAGTGCTACAACACTTACAAAGTATGACTGCTGCTTTTTGCAAAAACTGTCTGGTTTCAAGTGAAGTGTGATTTTGTGGAGTGTCCCTTTAGATGAGTGTCCAGCATTGATTCTAAAAAGTGAATGTGCGAAGCCACAAAGAAACAGATAAATAGAAGAATAGAAAAAAATGCATAAATAAATAAAATTAAAATTAAGAAAATAAAATCAAAACACACGATTTCATGTTTCAGCTGCCAGGGTATCCATGTTTTCACAGCAAGTGCATAATGCATGTTGTATGGATGGAACCCAGTCATTCCATCAGTCATTACACATAATGCATGTAGAGCTATATGAACTTGAAGCTTTTTCTTGAAGTGAGTCTTGTATCATGAAATCTAATGACTGCTGCCCACCCCCCAACCCCCAACCAAAAATAATAATAAGAGAAAATTGATTAGTGGTAAGAAACAATATATTTTCAGCTCAGCTGACTTGTTAGTCAGCTGAGCTTTTAGGATGGTCAGTCTTCCAGCGTCCATGCGTCCATCCATCCACAATTACATTTTCGACTTCTTCGAAACCGTCGGTCAGATTCACTTCAAACTTGGTGTACCTGGGGTGGGTCTCTACAATGTTTGTTCAAATGGTCACGCTCCAGTGATTTTTTTTTTTTTTTTTTTTTATGATTTTTTTTTCTTTTTGGGGCCAAACTTTAAAAAATCCTCTTCTCCAAAATCACTCATTCAATTGCTTTGATATCACTCTGAGGGACTCCTAGTTCTTAATTTAATCACCAGGTGGGGCTGCAATGTATTTCTATTTTTTCATGATTTTTTGTGTGTTATTGCTCTTTCAGACTTCTTCTCCAAAACCGTCACTCAGATTAAGCTGAAACTTGGTGGATATGTTTTTTTGTGGAAGGGTTTAACAAAATGGTTGACTAGGAGCCAATGCTGTGGATTCCTGATTTTTAACATTTTTTAAATTTCAGTTTGGGTACTTATCAGTAAATGCAACTTTCCAATTGACAACTATGTAAGTCAATGGGCAGTCTAATGTTAATTCACAGTTTTGACTTCTTCTCCGAAACCATCAATCATATTGACTGTAAACTTGGTGGCAATGTACATTCGGTGCGTCTCTAGCAGAATTGTTCAAATGGACGTGCTCCATTAATTTTTGGAATTTTTATGAGTTTCTTTATTCTTTTTTAGGGCAAATCTTATAAAATCGCAAGGGTATATGTACATGTCAGCTGAGCACAGGACTGTCACAGTCCTCTTGCTTTCAGCTCCCGAAGCAGCTTTTTTTATTAATAGGTACATGTAGATGTCAACTGATAGGTTTGATAAACCCTGATGTTTTATTATTTGACATAAAACTTGTGTGTTTCATTCTGCCTTCACACATGTAGGCTGATGTTGCCTTTATATATTTATTCAAATTCTTTCTTTAAATTTCATCAGAATTGTCACAATTCATTAGGATGACCCACTCTGGAAAGGTCAGATGTGTAACTATGGTTATATTATCCAGGGATGAACATATAACAAGCTGTGATCAATATCTACATGTTAGTTGTTTTAGTCAGGTGCATTTCCAGTTTGATGACTGGTGGTGTTGTAAGGGAATGCTGAAAATTTGTTTGAAGCCAGTTGCCATGAGAGAGTACATTGGGCAGGAGGAGTGCTGCCTCACTGCCCACGTCACTAAGTTGTCTCCTTCCAGTCAACAAAGAAAAAGTTGCAAAATGAATAATTTATAATTTGCTGATTGTAGCCCCTTGCGCCAGTTGATGTTATTGCTAAGTAATTAGCATGCATTTATATATATATATATATATAGTGAAAACTGTTTTGAGAGACTGCCCCTGGGACAGACCTAAAAGTGGTCACATAAAGCAGGCGGTCACCCAAAGGAGGGTTGACTCTCACACCACCTGGCCAACAACTAACTTCTACTCTGAATTTCCATCCATAGTTTACATTCATACATGAGTGTTTCTACACTTATACCCAATTCCACCTTGCATTCATGTGTTTGTTTATTTATCCATATTATAAACATACTTGGTTTTTGTGATTTTATCAAAACAGTTTTATTAATCATGCATGAAATTGGTGAACTTTACTTATCTAAATGGGGTATTTGTGGCTGGACAAGTGGCCTTTCGGGGCTATTTTGGGTGGTCACTGGTCAGGTTTGGCAGGTGGTCTCCCAAAAGAGGTAAATTATTAAAAGGTGTTTTTGCACGAGAAAAGTGGTCACAAAAGGCAGGTGGTCTTCCAAAGGAGGGGTCTCTCAAAGCAGGTTTTACTGTACATACATATGGAAGGTTTTGTGTTGAGCTGAGCTTCTTTCACAATATGTACAGACTGCAGTGCAGTCTTTATTTATGTCTTGTTGAGTTTTTCTTCTTGTGTTTACACTGGAATTATGCTGGTATTATGCTGTGTTTTTACACATGAATTATGCTGGTATTATGCTGTGTTTTTACACATGAATTATGCTGGTATTATGCTGTGTTTTTACACATGAATTATGCTGGTATTATGCTGTGTTTTTACACATGAATTATGCTGGTATTATGCTGTGTTTTTACACATGAATTATGCTGGTATTATGCTGTGTTTTTACACATGAATTATGCTGGTATTATGCTGTGTTAATACACATGAATTATGCTGGTTATTTGCTGTGTTTTTACACACAAATTATGCTTGTATTATGCTGTATGTTTGGCCCAGCTGTATGTACTTGGTGTTCTGTTGCAGCAGAAGTCACTTGCACATGGAATGGATAGTGAATGTTCACGCTGAAGTGTACAAGTTTTCTGGGCCAAGATCATGATGACAGTAACAGATTTGTGTACATTGAGCAACAAGGGCCTCCAGGAGGCTGCATTTTTTGGCCTGTAAATGCTTTACTTCCTTCCTTAGGTCATTGGATCGAATTTATACTGTTTTTGTTTTTATGAAAATTGCATTGTGATTTGAGTTACGGAGAGAACAGTCTTGTTTGAGCCCTCAAATGTGGAGAATAAGTTTAACATGTAAACTTAATGAAAAAAAAGGGGGGAAATGCTATTGTTTTAAATTGTGCATGTGCATGGAATATCCACATTGAACTTTCCTTTATGGTTTTACTATTAAGCAAAAAAAGGGGGGAAAAGAAAGGAAAAAACCCCAGAGTTTGTGAGGCCCAGCATCAAGCCTTTTATTTCTTCCAAGGAGAGCAGTGTTAATTATGTGTAGTTTTGGCCTCATTTTGGACATTGAAGTCTTGTTTTGCACCTTCTGTTGACAAAAGGTGATAAAAAATATACAGATGTGTGTGGATTTAATTTTTGTTCATGAAAAACTCAAAATTTAATTTACACAGCCTTACATTGGTTTGAGTTGGCAAACTTGACTTGAGGTGACATTTCCTGTTATTATAAATAAACCAAAAGACTATTGAAATATTCCATTCACCACACCTCCCCTCCCCCCAAAATATGTGCTGTAGACATGCTGTCAACAATGCCAGTAGTAGTATCTAATGTTTAAACATGTAGAAAGTACTTGTTTTTGTCCAATTTCATTGGGTACACAAAAAAATGTAATTCTTTTTTAGATGTATTGATTTATGCTCATTGAATAAATTCAAGTTCATTTCATGTCCAATCAACCTTATAGAGCTATTTTTAGATGTGCATGTACATGCGTATAAATATGTGAAAGACCCCTCCCCCCCCCCCGCCCCATGTACTCTGTCTATTGCTACTGTTGCCAGGGCAGCAGAGTAATGGCCTGTAAGTGTATTTGTTTCTTGACGAGGCTGCATGTTTTGTTTGTGACTGTGACACAGTGGAGAGGTTCCAAAGGTTTTAATAATGGGGATTTTATTTCTAGCATGCATTTCATGCACACTCCAGTCAAATCTGCCAGTTTCATCAGGAAAAAAACCCGTGTGGTGAAAATATTTCCCCTTTGAGCTGCTGAAGATAGATTGCTATGAGGAAAGAGTATCATCATTGTCAATGTTTTACACAGTGTGCCTCAGTGGGTGAGGCATTTGCAACCATGTGAAGTTGACAAATTATCTTTGTTCCATTATGTAAGTATTTTAATTTTTTTGGATGGCCACAAAACACAGTAGCCCATATAGTATGGCATAGCAGGCCATGGTGCGTGTCAGTCTAGCGGTGGGCAGAATAGTGAAGGGTGGCACAGTTTGTCACATTTTTCATAAGGATTACATTCATGTGTGGTGCCTTGCCACATTAACCCCCTTGAACCAGCACAAATGAGCTGGTGGTCAAGTGTCATCTGCCTCAAATGTTTTTGACTAATTTCAACAGTAATGAAAAACAATAGACCCTTGTAGGACGCAAGAGGGCAACAGTTGAGAGTGATCATTTGTATAATTTTACTGAGTTGCATAACAACAAATCCCTCTGAAGCTTTTGTGAAACAAATACCCAAATTTATCCGAATGAACACTGTGGAGTGCTGCCATCTGGGGTCCTAAATTCCACTATTTGAAAATGACTTATAGACAAGATTTGTGAAGCTAACATACCTAGGTCAGCAGCTGTCTTTGTGAGGGGTTTGATGCTAATGCCTAACTCATCCAAAGGAAACCTGTTGACTCAGTCTTAATCAATCTCGATCCCAGGGGAATAGGGTTAGCTGCCATCTTGTATGGGAGCACAGTATTTTTTCTATGCATGTGCAGGTGACACCCTCTGCGCTTTGACTTTTTGTGCTTGGACCTTCATGAAATTTTGCATACTCTTGTATTAGGACCCAAGGACATGTGTAATAAAACTAGGTCATGTTGTCAACTCTCTGGGTCCCAGCAGTTGGAGCTACAGGAGGTATATGTATAGCAATCTGTAATTGCATTTGATTTTTAGCTCTGCTGACTTGTCAGTCAGCAGAGCTTACAGAATCCATTTGCGTCCGTCGTCCGTCCGTCTGTCGTTAGACTTTTTATCTGTGGCGAAGCCACAGATATTACAATCAGTTTTGACGGCCATCTTTGTTTACGTGTTGCTTGGCAATGCCAAAAAAAATTGGGGATATCCAAGTTTCTGAACGGGAATTTGAGGTTTAAGGCCCAATTGTTGAGGTTGCGGGTCTGAAGAGCTTGAAAAGAACCATTTGTAAGTCATCAATTAATTCAATTTAGTTGAAAACTTGATGCGAAGTTGATATATGGGTCAAGGGCCGCTCTCAGAAGTCTGAAAATAGCCACTTGTTGCTCATTAGGGGATCGTTTCACCCGAAAAAACGCGCCTCTATGTCGTGAAGAAAGTTTAGCTGCAGGTCGTTTGTTAATTTGTGGGGTTCATCTTTTAATAAGAGGCTTTTTCTTATCTGTGTGTACACAAGTGTTCTAATATTAGTGCGTAATTATCCAACCTTGATGCCAGTACAACCCTGCCATCGGAGACCAAGGAACTTTCGCCAAGTCCAAGCGGTCACCCGTGGGCGTGGCGTATGCAGTCAGAGTTACATGCGTGCGCACAATGGCACATCGCTCCACATGTTGGTCGACGTTCTGCTTGTGTTTACATCGGCCATAACGAAAGAAAGTGCGTAAAACTATTGACTTTTGGTTAAATTTTTGGGAACATCTTTTATGAGAGGCTATTTCTTAAGGCAGACTTTGTTCGAAAACTTCGGCACATGTTACCGCAATACAGAACGGGAAGACGGGCTTGCGCTTCCCTGCTGAAGGCTGAATAAATTAACCCAAATTCTTGAGTTTGCATATCCGGGCATACAAATGGAGATGTACGGTCATCTGTTTGCACGAGAACGAATCTGGGGATTGTTGTGTCGAGTTCTTTGGATTGCATAGACAAGAAAGAAAGACCAAAGTTTAATATAGAAGGCATATCAGAGCACTGGCCGCATAGAATGACAGAATCTGTTGTATTCTAGCACCGGATAGAGTGTTCAAACGATCGCAATTTTACCGCAACCCAAATGAGGCCCCAGCATACGCGATGCAAAGCGAGAGCCGATGAATATTTCTGCGTGCCGTGGGGCTCCCGTTGGGATGTAGGATATCAAATCAATTTAATGGAATTGAAATAAAAAGTACCTGTACATAAGAATACTTGAGGCCCCCCACCCCCCATGTCAAAAGAATGTGAAATTAACAGCTGAGTTATAGCACTGCAGGCTTTAGATATTATAATGAATTTGTAAAGAAAATTACCATATTTCTCCATTTACTACTCTGGCAGATTGTCATATTGAGATGCACAAGTTCCAACATGTATCATTTTTCATCTTTCACTGTCTTTTACCGACCACACGTCATCCAACGAGGAAAGGATGCCAAAGATATATTTGAAGCAATCATTCTGTAATATACTTGAAATTTGAAAGTTTAGTTTTATTTCATTGAAATGCAAGGGAGGCCGACACTCGAACATATACTTTTAAATCAATCAACCAATACAATAAACAAATTAAAATATATTAAAATAGATTGAAAGCTAATTGCCTCCGTGAAAATTTTGTTTGCATCATCAAATAGATGCAGTGCCAGTGTCATGTTTGTCAAGAATAATTTTTGTTAATAATTTTCTAGAATTTGTCAGAAAATCATTAAATAATTTTTGGAATTCAATAGAATGTTGATATCAGATAACTCAAATCACATTGTGATTCAGAGATTCACAGTTTATAATGTGAATTATAAACTGTGATTTATAATTCACATTATAAACTGTTGAAAAAACATTGAAAAAAAAAAAAGAATCACTACCTGCCTACCTACTCTACTTTTGTGCTTTGCTGCAACAGGAAACACGACATTTCTTTTAGGTCTCACCAACGCTATTAACCTGTCCAGGACTCCGCAGAATAGAAGTGCTAATATCTTATAACATTACAGTCTTGTATTGAAGTTCCTGAGTAAAGTAACCACCTGTAACATGGCTTTTTGACTCGCAGTTTTTTAGGAATTTTTTGTGTTATAGCTATTTTTGACTTCTTCTCTAGAACTTTCACTCAGATTAAGCTGAAACATGGTGGATATGTTCCTTGTAGAAGGGTCAAACAACGTTGTTCACTATGTGGGGCTGCTGCGGATTCCTGATGTTTTACAGTTTTTTCAATTCGGCTCTTTTTCAGTGAATGTACCTGTCCTATCGATTACTATGTAAGTCAATGGGCATTCTAATGCCAATTTACATTTTCAACTTCTTCTCCAAAACCATCATCCAGATTAACTTCAAACTTGGTGGCAATGTACCAGGCTTGTTCCAATGACTTTTGAATTTTTCTATGATTTTTTTTCAAAAATCTTTACAAAAGTTTTAATAGGAAAGTTTAACATGGGAATATCTTGTAATGCTTATAACTTAAATAATTTGGGCCAGATTTACTTCAAACTTGGTGGGAATGTGCCTTGGGTGGATTTCTACCAAGTTTGTTCAAATGGTCACGCTCCATTGATTTGTGGATTTTTTATTATTTTTTTGGTTCTTTTTTGGGACAAACATTAAAAATTCTTCTCCTCTGAAACCGTTCACCCAATTGCTTTGGTATCGTACATAGACACTCCCAGGGACACATTGTTCCAAATTTGTTCACCAGGTGGCGCTGCAATTTTTTCTATTTTTTTAATGATTTTTTTTTTTGTATGGTTTTGCGATTTTTCACTTGTTCTCAGAACTGTCTCTCAGATTAAGCTGAAATGTGATGGATATGTTCTTGTGGAAGGGTCAAACACAGCTGTTCACTAGGTGGCACTGCTTTGGGATTCCTGATTTTTAAGAATTTTTTTCAATTACGATACTTACCTGTCAATGGAGCTTTCCTATGATTACTATGCAAGTCAATGGGCATTCTAATGCTAATGCGCAGGACAACTGACACGAAATTTACTGTTTACTTGATAACTTGAGATCTGTTTTGAGTTATTAGTGTGATGCAGCAGGTTAATGTTTCTGTATGAAGGTCACGCTTAGACACTACATGAATGACCTTGATCTCGTTTCTGGGGTCACAGTGCAACATACATGAATTTTACTCTTTATCATAACTTGAGAACTACTTGAACCTTGGTGTTGCACATGTTATTGTTTTCACTATTTTCGACTTCTCCAGAACCGTCACTCAGATTGAGCTGAAACTTTGTGGGTATGCTCCATGTGAAATTGTCAAACAAAGTTGTTCACTAGGTGGCATTACTATGGTTTCCTCAATTTGAGCGATGTTTTCAATTCGGGTACTTATTGGTAAAAGCACCTTTCTTATTGTCAGATTACTATGCAAGTCAATGGGTATTCTAATGCTTTTTCACGTTTTGGACTTCTGTGAAGAAACTGTCTGTCAGATTCACCTCAAACTTGGTGGCAGTGTACGTGGGTCGTCACACACCAGTGAATGTTTTATAATATTTAGCTCAGCTGACCTGCTAGTCATCTGTCAGCAGAGCATTAGGCCCATGGGTCTGTTGTTCAGAAAAATATTTTGATATGTTGGTCCGAAAAAGTGATCTCAATTTGGCCTGGTCTCTCAAGCCAGCTGTTACTGTATTCCCTTCTTTGGCAACAAATTATGAAAGGTACAACACCAAAAATTTTAGAAAATGGAAAATATTCTGGAAGCACATCATATGCACACACAATTATGTGTGTACCAAAAATACCAATCGACCAACTGGTCAGTCTGCCGCCACAGATTACATTTTAGGCCCATGGCCTTGTTATATTTTCGACTTCTTCTCAAAAACTGCTACATAGAATGTTTTGATTTTGCACATGGATGATCCCCAGGTAGACCTCTGCCAAGTTTGCGAAGGAGATGGTGATGCAATAATTTTTCTATTTTTTATGAAGTTTTTAATTTATTTTTTGAAAAAAATTAAAATTTCTTCATCTTAAGAACTATGAAGCCAATTGCTTTGATATTGCACATAGGGGCATCTGGGGTCAACTAGTTCTTATTTTGGCCAGTAGGTGGCGCTGTGATTTTTTACTATTTTTTTTATGAATTATTGCCTGTTAAGGCTATTTTCGACTTCTCCAGAAGAACGGCTGAACAGAATTGCATAAAATTTTATCAGAATATAGTGGGACATTAGACAATGAAAGTTTGCGAAAATAATAGGGATATGTTAATTTTAGGCAAAGTTATGGGATATCAAACTTCGCAACTGTAAAGAAGTGCTGCAGCTGTATATATATATATATATATATATATATATATATATATATATATATATATATATATATATATATATATGGCAATACAGTGCATATATTACACTATTGTATTTACCCTTTTGACTTCTTCTCAAAAACTGCTGTATGGAATGGTTTAATTTTGCACATGGATGTTGCCCAGGTGAACCTCAACCAAATTTGCAAAGGAGATGATGATGCAATAATTTTTCTATTTTTAATGAATTTTTTAATTAATTTAAAAAAATAATAAAATTTCTCCATCTCAAGAACTACCAGGCCAATTGCTTTGATATTGCACATAGGGTCACCTGGGGTCAACTAGTTCTCATTTTGGCCACCAGGTGGCACTGCAATTTTTTTGCTACTTTTTTATGCATTTTTGTGTGTTTAGGCTATTTTTGACTTCTTCTCCAGAACAGCATGATAGAATTGCTTAAAATTTTATCAAAATATAGTTGGACATTAGACAATGAAAGTTTGCGAAAATAATGTGGATATGTTAATTTTTGACAAAGTTATGCGATATCAGACTTTGTGACTGTAAGTGAGTGCTGCCACTGTACACCGGCAGCCATTGAAACAGCAAGGTATGTCAATTGATAATACATGTACTACCATCAGCAGAGCTTATAGAATCCGTTTGCGTCCGTCGTCCGTCCGTCCATCTTTCCATCCTTCCTCAAAATTTATTTTAAGGACAAACTTTGCTACCACTAGACAAACATGTATATAGCTGTACAAATCTAGACTGTAGTCCATGTGTTCCAATACTGTAAAAGCAGATCCCAGTCAGCAGAGCACAGGATAATCACGATCCTCTTGTTTTTTTAATGTATGTGCAGGTATTGAATTCTGCAAGTCTGCACCATGTGCAAACTGATCCCAATTTGAAACTAAATTGTGGGCAATATTTGTTTTTGCATTTTTTTTAACTGCTTGTAAAATATATCTTTGCTTTGAACTTCATACTAAATCCTGCCCATGAGGTCCTCTGAATTATGACATTTTGGTCACTTGATATGAGAAGGTACAGGCAGAGAAAGTAAAGATTCCAACGTTTGGGCATTACAGCCATTCGTTGGACAAGCTTGTTCCAGCTTTTGTACCAAACTCAGTCTGGTTCCCTGGTATAAATCAATTAGTCAGTCAGTAAGAAACAGTGGTTGAGGCTGGTTTTGGCAGCCTGAGAATTAGTCCCTAAAAAGTTGGTACATAACAGGTTAGATGCAAAACTGTTGAAAGAAAATGACTGGGTTGATCCAAATCTTTGGCACACTGTTAGCTTGTTTAGCCTGCTGTATTGCTTCGCTTGAACCTAGCCTTGAAAATTCTTTGTCAAGTGCTTTAATTGTTCTTCAGCCAATTTGGATTAGAAAGTTGCATCAAAAGGAGGAACTTCCTGCTTGATATTGACCGAAAAACAGCATAAGTCTACTTAAAAGAAATTTTATTATGGAAACTTCAATTGGACATTTCCCTTTCATTCCCCCCTAAATATCAGAGCATCTTGTTTGAAATGTTTAGTAGCTTTCCAGCACTTCAAAAAAGAAAGAAATTGTCAGTGCCTGTTATTTAAAGAAATGTAACACTATGCTCCATTCACAGGGTTCCAGATGAACTTTATTTTCTTTTTGCACTAATTGTTGGTAGGAATATTTCAGTGGCAGATTCAGGAAAAGACGTCATCTTTTCGTAATGCTGCCCTCTTTTGCCCAGAAACTGACTGAATGGCATCACTATTTACCAATTGTAAGTACATTCTAAACAAACTGGATTTGATAAGAGTATGCACCAGGTGCAAATTATACAAGATCTTGATTTGTTTTTGCTTCTCTGACCTCCGTATCATACAAGAGTCTGACCAGCTCACCAGACAAGGATTCATATGGTACTGCTCCACTTTGGGATCCTTGGTAATGTGCGTGCATCAGTGACACAGGCCACATGCTAAATCCCAAAGAGACAAACTTGCTTGATGGGTTTAATTTTGATAACCGTGTAATGTTTGATCTTTGAAACACTGATATTGTAGTTTTGTAACACGAGTGCAGGGTGAAATACGTGTTGCTTTACGTTACAACTTAAGCTAAATGAAACAAACTTTTTGAGGAAATCCCTGCGATTATGGATTGATAAGACGGGAAGGGGGGGACATTTTGATGGGCCTTGATTTGAAGAAGAAGTTTTTAAATGGTATTGGAGTAGTGACCCTTTGTTACTCTTTAAATGTGATCAGATCCCTTAGTCTTATTTATTGCAATATTGTGTGTAATGTGCATATGTGGGCATGTGCTCAAAATGTAATGGTTTTCATTTCTGTCTGTGGTTATTATCAATGGAATATTAATCAAGAGCTGACACATACAGCCATGTACTGTAGATGCCATGAAACATAGTCCAATAATGTTTTGTATGCATCTCTTCAAACTTGTGTTCATTTGCTATCATTCATAAATAAAAACATGTATAGTTGATAAACTTGCTTGTTGAGTTTTCTGTGAGAAAAGATTCTTGACACAGCTCTTTTGTACCATTGTCTCAGCTTGGAGAGAACACCTAATTTGAACATACTACTTTTGGACTGTTCCAAACGGCTAGAAAGAAAGAAAGAAAGAAAAAGAAGCCAGTTTTTACACAAGTAAATTTTATGTTCTTGCTTTGTGCTGATTTCACTCACTAAAGAAAGAAAGAAAGAAAGAAAGAAAGAAAGAAAGAAGTTAGTTTAAGTAAATTTAATGTTCTTGCTTTGTGCTGATTTCACTCAATCTATCAATAAATCAATCAATCAAGAAAGACAGAAAGAAAGGAAGGAAGAAACTAGTTTTTTCGTAAGTAAATCTGTGTTCTTGCTTTGTGCTGATTTCACTCCAACAACTGCTGAATGTGTTTTTAATGCAGGACAGGGTATATTTTTAGGGCCCCTGTCAATTAAAAGAGCCCTGCTGTGAGCCAAGCCTTTGAAGTATGTCTGCTTGTCCTTACTTGTTTTAATTTTGTACTGACAGAAACAATGGGCTCAGGCAAGCACTCATTATGTCTGAAAAGTTCTTACTTGTACTGATTCAGTACATTCCAGTACAAGTGAAAGTACTTGCTTCTACTTACCATCGTTGGTTCAGTACAAGTCAGTACAATTAAGAGGAAAAACAGCCATGTCGGTACAGAAAGGTAGAATTCAGTACTTTTTTGTCCTCTGATTTCACTCATTAAAGAAAGAGAGAGACAGAGACAGAGAGGGAGAGAAAGAAAGAAAAAGGAGAGAAAGAAAGAAGGAAGGAAGAACGGAAGGAATTTACTTGTGTAGTAACTAGCTTCTTTCTTTCTTTCTTTCTCTCTCTCTTTATTGAGTGAAATCATCACAAAGCAAGAACAAAATCTATTTGTGCAAAAACTAGTTTCTTTCATTC
>OZ026624.1:1242877-1315377 GCA_964020975.1 Hermodice carunculata | reverse complement strand
ATAAATCTTCAAGTGCGAGAATATTATCTTGCAGCTGTAAAGTTTGTATTTGCCAACTCCTCCATCCATTTTGATTCATAATAATGTAGATAAAGGTTGGCAATATATGGGGCTGGATCTGCTCCCATTGGTATGCCTACTAGTTGTTAATAGACTCTGGTTCCAAAGCAAAAGTATTTATTGTTGATAATGTATTCTATCATTTGAGCACACTCTTGCTTCGTATAAGATATTCCTTTGTTCTTACCTTTATCAAATTTAGACTCAGCACCAAAGACAGATGAAAGACCATCCTATAAGCTCAGCTGACTGACAAGTCAGCTGAGCTAAAAAATGCTTAAATTGGTCACATCTTTTGACCTAGAAAATAGGTCAAGGTAAAAGGCAAGTCAGCCATGACATGGCCCTGGTGTCAAGCATCTCTGATATAAATTTCAAGATTCTATCTTACATGGATCTCCAGATATGCTACTGGACGAATGGACGGACAGACAGACACACTGCCTCTATAGTGACAATCTCCACGTGTCCCTATGCTAGTGGCAAGGGACAAAAATTATTTACACTGATTAAAATATATGCATAATGTCCCAGAACAACTTTCTTATATACTGTGTAAATGGTCTTTAACTCTCACTCAAATCAGATACGGTTCATGCACATATCCACTGAAATATATGTGAAATTAGCAGATTTTACACTAGTAATACCAATAATATAGATGTTAAGATAAAAATTCTACAATTTGGTCATAGGATGGTGCATGCACTCATGGCAAACTGCACAAGCAGAAAGGACCAATTCAGCCTGGGTCAAGGTCAGACATATTGCATTGAGTCAAGTATCTGATACTGCTTTGCAGAATAGCTGTAGTTTCATGTCCCTACAGATATACTGAACCAAACAAATAACGCAACCCTTAAACTTTTTAACTTAAATATTTATTGTTACTTTCATATCACAGAAACAAATTAGATCCATATTCTGCAGTCTTTTTGCCATAACATGTGAAAAACAAAAACTTGAAACTGTCAACGAGGGCGCGACCAGCTGGCAATAAACAGGGCAACATTGATTTGTAAAGTTCACAAATTGGCATGTCCACTAATACTGTGTGTGACCACCATCAGCATCTGTAACTGCTATGCAACGTCGGCGCATGGATGACACTAGCCGCTGCACCATCTGCCGGGGCACACGATCCCACTCTTCTTGAAGAGCCTGGCGAAGCTGCTGGCGGTTGGCGGGCGCTGGATCCAATCTCCAAACACGCTGGTCAAGGTAGTCCCAAAGATGCTCAATGGGATTGATATCAGGTGAGAAGGCTGGCCATGGCAAAACGTTAATTCCTTCTCCTTGCAGAAAATCCATCGTCAGTCTAGCGGCATGGGGCCGAGCATTGTCCTGTTGAAGCAAGTGGAGTTGGTGGTGTCTAATGAAGGGGACAGCAACAGGCTGAAGGATCTCATCCCTGTAACGGGCAGCGTTAAGATTGCCTTCAATGAAGATTAGCTGGGTTTTGGCTGTGAATGAAATTCCACCCCACACCATCACTGATGCACCTCCAAATCGATCTGTTTCCAGCACACAAGCATCTGAGTAGCGTTCTCCCCTTCATCGCCAAACACGTGTCCTACCATCTGCATGATACAGGGTGAAGCGGGATTCATCGGTGAATAGCACATCCCTCCACTGTTGATGGGTCCAGTGAGTATGGGCAGTAGCCCATTGTCGTCGGGCTTGCCTTCTTGCCTGTGTCAAAATTTGACCCCTGTAAGGACGCCTGGCGTGTAGATGATGTTCTTGTAGTCTATTACGGACTGTCTGGGCAGATATTCTGTTATTGGTTCTGCCAGGTGTCTGTTGTGCAGTTCTAGTGGCTGGTCGAGTTCTGTTCCGCAGATGGGACACCTTGATGTGTCTGTCTTGTGCAGGTGTGGTTTCTCTTGGTCTCCCAGGACGCTGTCTATCAGCTGTGGCCCCAGTCTCCTGGAATCTTGTAGCAAGTCTGGATATAGTGGATTTGTGGACTTGCAGTCTTCTTGCCACCTCTGCTGCAGATAAACCAGCCTGTAGCATGCCAATTCCTCTCTCCCGATCTACTGTTGATAATCGACCCATAGTTCTTGGAATAGATAATGTGCCAAATGAATCCCATGCTGCCCTTTTATTGTCCATGAGGGGCTACACCCAACCAGTAAAGGTGCGAATGTTTTAGTCATGTGGGTAACACTGAATCCTGCAGTTGTCCTTGATTCAGCACCACCACCAAACTTTAAAAGCCTCATATCCTCGCACACAGTTACGCTTGGGCTGATTTCAATGTGGCCTTTTCCTGTCCCAGAATCAAAGACTTGGCAACCTTAATATCAGGTGTCAGAGACTTGCGTAAAATAGCCTGCTGTAGTCACCCTTGATTCATGACAATGACCCCATGGCAAGGTCAGGGTACTCGACCTTGAGGTCACACTACTTGGTGCGTTATTTTAGACTGATTTAACAACGGTTCGTATATTTCTGAACTTTAAATACAGTTCCAATTTGAAAATAAACCCAAATGAAAAAGTTGCGTTATTTGTTTGGTTCAGTATAGTTAATGCATTTCAAACAGGTAGACATC
Source organism: Hermodice carunculata (assembly GCA_964020975.1). Lineage (NCBI taxonomy): Eukaryota > Metazoa > Annelida > Polychaeta > Eunicida > Amphinomidae > Hermodice > Hermodice carunculata. The sequence goes on along the minus strand of OZ026624.1, from coordinate 1,312,757 downwards.
AGGTCCCCACAAAAGAGAACCAAAAATAATGTCCATATAACCTCCTTTTTTGTAAGTACAGATAATAGGGGTGATCTGATTTGGTTTAATTTCTTGACACACAGCCTTTTGTTTCCATGATACATCACTAAAAGCCCAGAAAACATCTTAAACACAAACTTTCTTCTTTAATTTAGTCTTATGGTATCTTATTTACGACTCTTAAGATGGTCTAAGATCTTTTTCCTGCCCAGTCAGAAAAAGAGAAAGTGATTAAGACCCAGTAAGAGGAAATCAAGTCATGCTATGGCCATGAGGGAAAGGAGCAGAGGCAGTCAGTCAATTTTCAGACCAGGTAAGACTTTCAGTGGCTGCCTCATTAGCATAATGAGATGATAAGAGTATATTCAGACTTGGAAAGACATTTGGTACCTGGCTCATTAGCATAAGAGAAAGGCCTGGGAGTAACAAAACTATTATAAGATCTGGTAAGATGTTTTGGGGTTAGGGTAATTAACACAAGTAACATGATCAGATATAACAAGACCTTGTAATATGTAGGCACTACGATATCCACAAAGTGTCACAAAACAGTATACTCTATGTATGCACTATCTTACTGAGCAGCAGTAATTAATCTGTTTCAATTGTATATTATCGTAAATCAATACAAAGAAAAAAGAAGGAAATACTATATGAGTAAGCTGCAGACTGAAGTCACAGTTATAACACTCAAAACTACCTTTACCGGCTTATGTACCAAGGTTTTAGGACCAGGTGAACATGTCCGCACTATTACCACACTAATCTGTTTCGATCGTATATTCTAATAAAAGAATACAAAGAGAAAAGAAGGAAATACTATGTGCGTAACCTGCAGATTGAAGTCAAAGGTAACACATCCAAATCTACCTTTACCGGTTTACGTACCAAGGTTTTAGGACCATGCGAACATGTCCGCACCATTACCACAATAATCTGTTTTGATCGTATATTATCATAAATCAATACAAAGAGAAAAAAAGGAAATATGTGCGTAAGCTGAGGATTGAATTCAAACTTATGACACTCAAATCTACCTTTACTGGTTTACGTACCAAGGATTTAGGACCATGCGAACATGTCCACACCATTACCACACCAATCGGTTCCGATCATATATTATCATAAATAGATACAAAGAAAAATGAAGGAATTACTATATGCATAAGGTTCAGATAGAAGTTAAAGGTATAACATTCAAATCTACCTTTGCCGGCTTACGTACCAAGATTTTAGGACCAGGCGAACATGTCCGCACCATTACTACTCTAATCTGTTTCGATCATATATTATCGTAAATCAATACAAAGAAAAAAGAAGGAAATACTATGTGCGAAAGCTGAATATTGAAGTCAAAGGTATGACATTCAAATCTACCTTGACCGGTTTACGTACCAAGGTTTTAGGACCAAGAGAATATGTCAGCACCATTACCACACTAATCTGTTTAGATCGTATATTATCGTAAATCAATACAAAGAAAAATATAGGAAATACTATGTGCATAAGGTTCAGATTGAAGTCAAAGGTATGACATTCAAATCTACCTTTACCGGCTTACGTACCAAGGTTTTAGGACCAAAAGAATATGTCAGTACCATTACCAAACTAATCTGTTTCGATCCTATATATTATCGTAAATCAATACGAAGTAAAATAAAGGAAATACTTTGTGCGGAAGGTTCAGATTGAAGTCAAAGTTATGACATTGTAATCTACCTTTACCGGCTTACGTACCAAGGTTTTAGGACCAAGCGAACATGTCACCACCATTGCCATATTAATCTGTTAAGATCTTATATTATCGTAAATCAATACAAAGAAAAAAGAAGGAAATACTATGTGGCCAAGCTCAAGATTGAAGTCAAAGTTATCACATTCAAATCTACCTTTAACGGGTTACGCACCAAGGTTTTAGGACCAATCGTACATGTCTGCACCACAACCACACTAATCTCTTTAGATTATATATTATCGTAAATCAATACAAAGAAAAAAGAAGGAAATACTATGTGAGTCAGGTTCGGATTGAAGTCTAAGGTATGACATTCAAATCTACCTTTACCAGCTTACGCACCAAGGTTTTAAAACAAGGGGGACATGTCGGCACCATTACCACACCAATTGGTTTCGATCATATATTATCATGAATTAATACAACAGAAAAAGAATGAAATACTCTGTGCGTAATCTACAGATTGAAGTCAAAGGTATCACATCCAAATCTACCTTGACCGGTTTACGTACCAAGGTTTTAGGACCATGCGTACATGTCAGCACCATTACCAAAATAATCTGTTTCGATCCTGTATTATCTTATCAATACAAAGAGAAAAGAAGGAAATACTATGTGCGTAAGCTGCAGATTGAAGTCAAACTAATGACACTCAAATCTACCTTTACCGGCTTACGTACCAAGGTTTTAGGACCAAGGGAACATGTCTGCCCCATTACCACACTAATCTGTTTAGATCGTATATTATCGAAATAGAAATACTATGTGCTTCAGGTTCAAATTGAAGTCAAAGGTATGACATTCTAATCTACCTTTACCGGCTTACGTACCAAGGTTTTAAGACAAGGGGGACATGTCAGCACCATTACAACACCAATTGGTTTCGATCAGATATTATCACGAATTAATACAACGGATAAAGAATGAAATACTCTGTGCGTAATCTGCAGATTGAAGTCAAAGGTATCACATCCAAATCTACCTTTACCAGTTTACGTACCAAGGTTTTAGGACCATGCGAACATGTCCACACCATTACTACAATAATGTGTTTTGATTGTATACTATCGTAAATCAATACAAAGAGAAAAGAAGGAAATATTATGTGCGTAAGCTGCAGAATGAAGTCAAACTTATGACACTCAAATCTACCTTAACTGGCTTACGAACCAAGGTTTTAGGACCATGCGAAAATGTCCACACCATTAAAACTCTAATCGGTTCCGATCATATATTATCGCAAACAAATACAAAGAAAAACAAAGGAAATACTATGTGCGTAAGGTTCAGATTGAACTTAAAGGTATGACATTCAAATCTACCTTTACCAGCTTACATACCAAAGTTTTAGGACCAACAGAATATGTCAGCACTGTTACCACACTAATCTGTTTCGATCTTATATTACTGTAAATCAATACAAATAGAAAAGAAGGAAATATTATGTGTGTTAGCTGCAGAATGAAGTCAAACTTATGACACTCAACTCTACCTTTACCAGCTTACGTACAAAGGTTTTAGGACCATGCGAACATGTCCACACCATTACCACAATAATCGGTTCCAAACATATATTATCGTAAATAAATACAAAGAAAAATAAAGGAAATACTATGTGCGTAAGGTTCACATTGAAGTCAAAGGTATGACATTCAAATCTACCTCTACCGGCTTACGTACCAAGGTTTTAGGACAAGGGGGACATGTCGGCACCATTACCACACCATTTGGTTTCGATCATATATTATCATGAATTAATACAACAGAAAAAGAATGAAATACTCTGTGCGTAATCTACAGATTGAAGTCAAAGGTATCACATCCAAATCTACCTTGACGGTTTACGTACCAAGGTTTTAGGACCATGCGAACATGTCCGCACCATTACCAAATTAATCTGTTTCGATCGTATATTATCTTTAATCAATACAAAGAGAAAAGAAGAAAATACTATGTGCGTAAGCTGCAGATTGAAGTCAGTTTATGACACTCAAATCAACCTTTACCGGCTTATGTACCAAGGTTTTAGGACCAAGGGAACATGTCTGCACCATTACCACACTAATCTGTTTCAATCTTATATTATAATAATTTGATACAAAGAAAAGAGAAGGAAACTAGAAAGGAAGATTTGCTTTAAAGCAAATTTGTCAGTGTGCCTTCAAAAGCTGTAAATATTAAATGGTACAACTTTTGTGCTTAGGTACTTCACATACCATTAAGCTTATGGCTGGATGATATTTCCAAGTCAAAATAACCTTGAACTTTGACCTTCAACCTTTAAAGGTCACATGTAAAATGCAAAAATGTACAGTGTTACAATACCTACAATTTAAATCCAACATGATTAGCATTGGATGGAAATTGGCCGAGTTACGGCTGGGTGAAACTTTCAAAGGTCCAGATGACATTGACCTTTTACCTTAGGGTTCACTTGTAATTTTCCAAATGTGCAGTGTTGAAATAGCTACAATTTGAGCCAAATATGATCAAAATTGGATAAAAATTGACCAAGTTATGGCTAGAAGAAAGCTGCCATTGGTCTTTTACCTTGAAATGACTTTTGACCTTGAGATGACCTGTACCTGAAGTGAACCTTCACCTCAAAAATGACGTCTTGGCCTAAAACTGACCTTTGACCTTGACATGACCTTGACATTTACCTTGCTATGATCCAACTCCTATACACTCGGAACCACATCTACTATAGTATATAAGATATTGAAGATTTAAAACTTTAATTAGCCCTAATTTGCATAATTTTGAAAAGCATGACCTATCATTACAAAAAGGCCAGATTTCATCTATAGAAGTATAATTTTGCCAAGTTTGGAGTTTCTATGTGTAATACTTTTTAAATGAAATAATTGACAAATTTGTCTGGAAAGAAGGAAAGAAAGAAAGAAAGAAAGAAATAAAGAAAGAATGAAAGAAAGAAAGACAGAAAGAAAGAAGGAAGGAAGGAAGGAAGGCAAGCAAGAAAGAAAGAAAGAATTCCTAGAAAAACAATATGTCTGTGTTGGCACACAGACATTAAGAAAGAAAGAAAGAAAGAAAGAAAGAAAGAAAGAAAGAAAGAAAGACAGAAAAAAAGGAAGAAAGAATTCCCAGAAAAACAATATGTCTGTGTTGGCACACAGACATAAAAAAGAAACTAGAACAGACTGATTTTCCAACAGAAAATCAAATGTTTCCCGGTGGAACACTTACGTCTCTGAATAAGCTACAGGTGATAACAAATTACAAATGACCAAGTTTGCTTGAAAATCACAATCCTTTTTTAGCTCTCACCTAGATACATTACTCTAGCAATTTTCATCAGGTTCTTCAAGACTTATTGCAGAGAAACCAATTTCACATAAATGACCCTGTGACCTTGAAAATTAGGTCAAGGTCACCCAAATACAATCCCAACCTTGGTCTTACCTTGATACATAATCCTACCAAGTTTCATCAAATGCCATCAAGTTCTTCAAGACTTATTGAACGGAAACCAATTTCACATAAGTGACCCTGTGACCTTGAGAATTCGCTCAAGGTCACCCAAATACAATCCCAACCTAGGTCTTGCCTAGATACATAATCCTACCAAGTTTCATCAAATTCCATCAAGTTCTTCATGACTTATTGAACGGAAACCAATTTCACATAAGTGACCCTGTGACCTTGAGAATTCGCTCAAGGTCACCCAAATACAATCCCAATCTAGGTCTTGCCCAGATACATAATCCTACCAAGTTTCATCAAATTCCATCAAGTTCTTCATGACTTATCGAACGGAAACCAATTTCACATAAATGACCCTGTGACCTTGAGAATTCGCTCAAGGTCATCCAAATACAATTCCAAGCTTGATCTTGCCTAGATACATAATCCAACCAAGTTTCATCAAATTCCATCAAGTTCTTCATGACTTATCGAACTAAAACCACTTTCACATAAGTGACCCTGTGACGTTGAAAATAAAGTCAAGGTCACCCAAATACAATCCCAACTTAGGTCTTTCCTAGATACATAATCCTATCAAGTTTCATCAAATTCTGTCAAGTCCTTCAAGACTTATCGCACGGAAACCAAGTGTTGAAGAACCTCAACAACAACAACAACAACAACAACAACAAGCGGAAGAGACGGGCACTAAAACAATATGTCCTCCGGCTTCCACTGGGAGACATAAAAAGGAAAGAAAGAAAGAAAGAAAGAAAGAAAGAAAGAAAGAAAGAAAGAAAGAAAGAAAGAAAGAGAGAAAGAAAGAAAGAAAGAAAGAATATTTTTGACAGTATGTAATGATATATTAACTACCACAGACTATGTCATCATTCTTTTCCATTTCATTCTCATGAACCAAGTAGTTTTCTAAGCATGATACAACTTGTAGACGTCAGTCTATTCATATTTGTGCATGCTTTGTTTACACTGAACACTGACCTGGCTGCCTGTGGCTTGTACGATATCCTATAACCTTGCAACCTCACTGCAAGGAAAACTACAGCTTCCTGTGGCTTTCAGTTGAATCTGTTATGTCTTACCCTATTAATTAATTATGTGTTGTTCCAATTTTCTGAGCTACCTTTTGTCCGTCTTGTGTGAACATGGCAAGCAGTCACACACGGCATTCTGTGTGCTACTCATGGGCACACATACAGACAAGCATGCTGCCTTAAACTGATATCAAACCCAGGCTCTCTTATCTGGGCTCAAAGTATCAATTACCAAAGCGGGCCCCAGAATCTTGACTGATACAATCTTCAAAGCCTTTGGTACTTCACATTCCATTACGCTTATGGCTCGATTTAAAAAAAGGCCTGAATGAGCTTGACCTTTAATCTTTAGGCATTGCATGTAAATTGCAAGAATATGCAGTGTTGCAATACCTACAGGTTGGGTCCAACATGGATGAAATTGGATGAAAATTGACTGAGTTATGGCTAGATGAAAATTTCAAATGTGAAAATGACATTGATCTTTGACCTTTAGAGGTCACATGCAAATTAAAAAAATGTGCAGTGTTACCAACATATATTAATCGAAGTTGGACTAATTACCTGTACCTATAATATTTTCGGAGATATTCAAGATTTAAATTTTCAAATGGCCCTAATTTGCATAATTTTCAAAACCGTTGAACCTCTTTACAAAAAGGTCAGGCTTCATGTATGGAAGTATAATCATGCCAAGTTTGGAGTTTCTATGTATAATACTTTTCAAATGAAATGTCGGACAAATTTGCCTGGAAAGAAAGAAAGAAAGAAAGAAAGAAAGAAAGAAAGAAAGAAAGAAAGAAAGAAAGAAAGAAAGAAAGAAAGAACTAGGAAAGATGATTCGCTGCATACAAATCAGTGTGTGTGTCTTCAAAGCATATTGGTATGGCAATGTACAACTATTCCATAAAACAGGAGTATAAGTTGGAATGGCATCTCTATCTATAATAGCTTTGAAGTTATTAAAGATTTTAAATATTTCTAATGGTGCTTTTTAACATAATTTAAATTGCTACAACTTTTATTTTTAATTCATTAGGTGATTAGGTGCCAATGGTCAACAACCCCCTAGTAGAAGTTGGAATGACATCTCTATTATACTGTTGAAGATATTCAAGATTGAAAATTTCAAATTCAGTCAGAAAGAAAGAAAGAAAGAAAGAAAGAAAGAAAGAAAGAAAGAAAGAAAGAAAGAAAGAAAGAAAGAAAGAAAGAAAACCAGTATGTCTGTGTTGGCACACAGACATAATGATAGAATGCATGAGCAGGGATCTTGAGCATTTCCTGGACTTTGCAATTGTATATAAATAATGTAGCCCAAAATGTTTTCTTTAAGAGCCACTGAACTGACTGGTGTCCAGAAAAAAAACATTAACTTATAACTAGAAAAGATGATTTGCTGCATAGCAAATCAGTGTGTGTGTGTCTTCAAAGCATATTGGTGTGGCAATATACAACTATTTCATAACACAGGAGTAGAAGTTGGAATGGCATCTCTGTTTATTATAGCTTTGAAGTTATTCAAGATTTAAAATTTCTAATGGTGCTATATAGCATAATTTAAATTGCAACAACTTTTATTTTTAATTCATTAGGTGAGCAATGGTCAACAACCCCCTAGTAGAAGTTGTAATGACATCTCTATCTATTATAGTGTTGAAGATATTCAAGATTGAAAAATTTCAATTGACCAAGTTATGGCAAGATGAAACTTTCAAAGGGCCAAATGACCTTGAGCTTTGCCTTTTTGAGGTTACATGTTCTTATAAAAATGTCCAGTGTAGCAATACCTACAATTTGAGTCCAACATGATTAGAATTGGATGGAAATTGGCAAGTTATGACTGGATGAAACTTTCAAAGGTCCATGTGACCTTGACTTTTGAACTTTAGAGGTCACATGTAAATTTAAAAAATATGCAGGGTTACCATGGCTACCATTTGAGCCCAACATGATCAAAATTGGATAAAAATTAACCAAGTTATGGCTAGAAGAAAGCCACCATCGAAAGTGGCCTTTGACCTTGAAATGACCTTTGACCTTGAGATGACCTCCACCTGAAGTGAACCTTAACCTCAAAGATGACATTTTGGCTTAAAATTAACCTTTGACCTTGACATGACCGTGACATTTGAGATGACCTTGACCTTTCTATGATCGAGCTCCTATACACTCAGAACCACATCTACTATAGTATTTGAGATATCGAAGATTTAAAACTTTAATTAGCCCTCATTTGCATAATTTTCAAAAGCATGACCTCTCATTATAAAAAGGCCAGACTTTATCCATAGAAGTATAAGTGTGCCAAGTTTGGAGTTTCTACATATAATACTTTTCAAATGAAATGTCGGACAAATTTGCCTGTAAAGAAAGAAAGAAAGAGAGAAAGAAAGGAAGAAACTAGAAAAGATGATTTGCTGCATAGCAAATCAGTGTGTGTGTCTTCAAAGCACATTGGTGTGGCAATGTACAACTATTCCATAACACAGGAGTACAAGTTGGAATGGCATCTGTATCTACTATAACTTTGAAGTTATTCAAAATTTCTAATGATGCTATTTAGCATAATTTAAATTGCTACAACTTTTAGTTTTAATTCATTAGCTGCGCAATGGTCAACACCCCCTTAGTAAGTGTTGGTCACCTGTAGATTGGGCAGTGTTAAAATACCCAAAATTTAAACCCAACATTAACCAAATCTTATGGAAATTGACCAAGTTATGGCAAGATGAAACTTTCAAAGGGCCAAATGACCTTGACCTTTGCCCCTTCGAGGCTACATGTTCTTATAAAAATGTGCAGTGTTGCGATACCTACAATTTGAGTCCAAATTGATTAGAATTGGATGGAAATTGGCCAAGTTATGACTGGCTAAAACTTTCAAACATCCAAATGACCTTGACCTTTGACCTTGATAGGTGACATATAAAATTCAAAATGTGTAGTGTTACCATACCTACCATTTGAGCCCAACATGATCAAAATTGGATAAAAATTGACCAAGTTAAGGCTAGAAGAAAGTTACCATGGAAAGTGGCCTTTGACCTTGAAATGACCTTTGACCTTGAGATGACCTCTACCTGAAGTGAACCTTGATCTCAAAAATGACATTTTGCTTAAAACTGAACTTTGACCTTGACATGATCTTTGACCTTGACATGACCTTGACATTTGGGATGACCTTTACCTTGCTATGATCAAACTCCTATACACTCAGAACCACATCTACTATAGTATATCAGATATTGCAGATTTAAAACTTCTATTAGCCCTCATTTGCATAATTTTGAAAAGCATGACCTCTCATTATAAAAAGGCCAGACTTTATATATAGAAGTATAGTTGTGCCAAGTTTGGAGTTTCTATATGGTGTACTTTTCAAATGAAGTGTCGGACAAATTTGCCTGTAAAGAAAGAAAGAAAGAAAGACAGAAAGAAAGAAAGAAAGAAAGAAAGAAAGAAAGAAAGAAAGAAAGAAAGAAAGAAAGAAAGAAAGAAAGAAAGAGAGAAAGAAAGACCTAGAAAGGAAGATTTGCTTTAAAGCAAATCTGTCTGTGTGCCTTCAAAAGCTGTAAATATTAAATGGTACAACTTTTGTGCTTAGGTACTTCACATTGCATTAAGCTTTTGGCTGGGTGATATTTCCAAGTCCAAATAACCTTGACCTTTTACCTTTCACCTTTATAGGTCACATGTAAATTGCAAAAATGTACAGTGTTACAATACCCACAAATTAAGTCAAACATGATTAGAATTGGATGGAAATTGGCTGCGTTGTGGCTGGGTGAAACTTTCAAAGGTCCAGATGACCTTGACCTTTGACCTTTGGGGTCACATGTAATTTTCAAAATGTGCAGTGTTGCAATAGCTACAATTTGAGCCAAACATGATCAAAATTGGATAAAAATTGACCAAGTTATGGCTAGAAGAAAGCCCCCATTGAAAGTGGCCTTTGACCTTAAAATGACCTTTGACCTTGAGATGACCTCTACCTGAAGTGAACCTTCACCTAAAAAATGACATCTTGGCCTAAAACTGACCTTTGACCTTGACATAACCTTGACATTTGAGATGGCCTTTACCTTGCTATGATCAAACTCCTATACACTCGGAACCACATCTACCATAGTATATAAATATTCAAGATTTAAAAATTTAATTAGCCCTCATTTGCATAATTTGGAAAGCATGACCTCTCATCACAAAAAGGCCAGACTTCATCTATAGAAGTATAATTTTGCCAAGTTTGGAGTTTCTATGTGTAATAGTTTTTAAATAAAATGTCAGACAAATGTCTCTGAAAAGAAAGAAAGAAAGAAAGAAAGAAAGAAAAAAAAAAGAAAGAAAGAAAGGAAGGAAGTGAGAAAGAAAGAAAGAAAGAAAGAAAGAAAGAAAGAAAGAAAGAAAGAAAGAAAGAATTCCTAGAAAAACAATATGTCTGTGTTGGCACACATCCATAAAAAGGAAAGAAAGAAAGAAAGACAACATTTTTGACAGTATGTAATGATATATAAACTACCACAGACTGAGTCATCATTCTGTTCCATTTCATTCTCATGAACAAAGTAGTCTTCTCAGCATGATACAACTTTTACACGTCAGTCTATTCATATTTGTGCATGCTTTGTTTACATTGAACACTGACCTGGCTGCCCGTTGCTTGTTCGATTCCTAACCTTGCAACCTCACTGCAAAGAAAACTGCAGCTTCCTGTGGTTTTCAGTTGAATCTGTTATGTCTTACCCTATTAATTAATTATGTGTTGTTCCAATTTTCTAAGTTATGTTTTGTCTGTCTTGTGTAAACATGACAAAAGCAGTCACACGCGGCATTCTGTGTGCTACTCATGGGCACACATACCGACAAGCATGCTGCCCGTAGCCTGATATCAAACCCAGGCTCTCTTATCTGGGCTAAAAGTATCAATTACCAAAGCTGGCCCCAGAATCTTGACTGATGCCATCTTTGAAGCCTTTGGTACTTCACATTCCATTACGCTTATGGCTAGATTTAACAAAAAGGCCTGAATGAGCTTGACATTTAATCTTTAGGCATTGCATGTAAATTACAAAAATATGCAGTGTTGCAATACCTACAGGTTGGGTCCAACATGGATCAAATTGGTTGAAAATTGACTGAGTTATGGCTAGATGAAAATTTCATATGTGAAAATGACATTGATCTTTGACCTTTAGAGGTCACATGTAAATTACAAAAAGGTGCAGTGTAACCAACATATTAATCAAAGTTGGATTGCTTACCTGTACCTATAATATTTTTGGAGATATTCAAGATTTAAATTTTCAAATGGCCCTAATTTGCATAATTTTCAAAACCATTGAACCTCTTTACAAAAAGACCAGGCTTCATGTATGGAAGTATAATCATGCCAAGTTTGGAGTTTCTATGTATAATACTTTTCAAATGAAATGTCGGACAAATTTGCCTGGAAAGAAAGAAAGAAAGAAGAAAGAAAGAAAGAAAGAAAGAAAGAAAGAAAGAATTCCTAGGAAAACAGTATGTCTGTGTTCGCACACAGACATAATTCCTAGAAAAACAGAAAAGTGTGTGTCGACACACACACTTTAATAAAGAATTCCTAGAAAAACAGAAAAGTGTGTGATGACACACACACTTTAAATAAAGAATTCTTGGAAAAACAGTATGTCTGTGTTGTCACACAGACATAACTAGACAGGAAGATTTGCTTTAAAGCAAATCTGTCTGTGTGCCTTCAAAAGCTGTAAATATTAAATCGTACAACTTTTGTGCTTAGGTACTTCACATTGCATTAAGCTTTTGGCTGGATGATATTTCCAAGTTCAAATAACCTTGACCTTTTACCTTTAACCTTTATAGGTCACACGTAAATGGCGAAAATGTACAGTGTTACAATACCCACAAATTAAGTCAAACATGATTAGAATTGGATGGAAATTGGCTGCGTTGTGGCTGGGTGAAACTTTCAAAGGTCCAGATGACATTGACCTTTGACCTTTTGGGGTCACATGTAATTTTCAAAATGTGCAGTGTTGCAATAGCTACAATTTGAACCAAACATGATCAAAATTGGATAAAAATTGACCAAGTTATGGCTAGAAGAAAGCCGCCATCGAAAGTGGCCATTGACCTTGAAATGACCTTTGACCTTGAGATGACCTCTACCTGAAGTGAACCTTCACCTCAAAAATGACCCCTTGGCCTAAAACTGACCTTTGACTTTGAAATGACCTTGACATTTGAGATGGCCTTTACCTTGCTATGATCAAACTCCTATACACTCGGAACCACATCTACTATAGTATGTAAAATATTGATGATTTAAAACTTTAATTAGCCCTCATTTGCATAATTTTGAAAAGCATGACCTCTCATTACAAAAAGGCCAGACTTCATCTATAGAAGTATAATTTTGCCAAGTTTGGAGTTTCTATGTGTAATACTTTTTAAACAAAATGTCGGACAATCTTGTCTGGAAAGAAAGAAAGAAAGAAAGAAAGAAAGAAAGAAAGGAAGGGAGGGAGGGAGGAAGGAAGGAAAGGAAGGAAGGAAAGAAAGAAAGGAAGGAAAGAAAGAAAGAAAGAAAGAAAGAGAAAGAAAGAAAGAAAGAAAGGAAGGAAGGAAGGAAGGAAGGAAGGGAGGGAGGGAGGAAGGAAGGAAAGGAAGGAAGGAAAGAAAGGAAGGAAAGAAAGAAAGAAAGAAAGAAAGAAAGAAAGAAAGAAAGAAAGAAAAACAATATGTCTTTATTGGCACACAGACATCAAGAAAGAAAGAAAGTGAGAAAGAAAGAAAGAAAGAAAGAAAGAAAGAAAGAAAGAAAGAAAGAAAGAAAGAAAGAAAGAAAGAAAGAATTCGTAGAAAAACAATATGTCTGTTGGCGCACATCCATAAAAAAGAAAAAAGGAAAGAAAGAAAGAAAGAAAGACAACATTTTTGATAGTATGTAATGCTATATAAACTACCACAGACTGTGTCATCATTCTTTTCCATTTCATTCTCATGAACCAAGTAGTCTTCTAAGCATGATATAACTTGTAGACGTCAGTCTATTCATACTTGTGCATGCTTTGTTTACATTGAACACTGACCTGGCTGCCGGTGGCTTGTACGATATCCTAACCTTGCAACCTCACTGCAAGGAAAACTACAGCTTCCTGTGGCTTTCAGTTGAATCTGTTATGTCTTACCCAATTAATTAATTATGTGTTGTTCCAGTGTTCTAAGTTACGTCTTGTCTGTCTTATGTAAACATGACAAAAGCAGTCACACACGGCATTCTGTGTGCTACTCATGGGCACACATACCGACAAGCATGCTGCCCGTAGCCTGATATCAAACCCAGGCTCTCTTATCTTGGCTAAAAGTATCAATTATTAAAGCGGACTCCAGAATCTTGACTGATAACCATCTTTGAAGCCTTTGGTACTTCACATTCCATTACGCTTATGGCTAGATTTAACAAAAAGGCCTGAATGAGCTTGACATTTAATCTTTAGGCATTGCATGTAAATTACAAAAATACGCAGTGTTGCAATACCTACAGGTTGGGTCCAACATGGTTAAAAGTGGTTGAAAATTGACTGAGGTATGGCTAGATGATAATTTCAAATGTGAAAATGACATTGACCTTTGACCTTTAGAGGTCACATGTAAATTACAAAAATGTGCAGTCTAACTAACATATTAATCGAAGTTGGATTGATTACCTGTACCTATATTATTTTTGGAGATATTCAAGATTTAAATTTTCAAATGGCCCTAATTTGCATAATTTTCAAAACCGCTGAACCTCTTTACAAAAAGACCAGGCTTCATGTATGGAAGTATAATCATGCCAAGTTTGGAGTTTCTATGTAAAATACTTTTCAAATGAAATGTCGGACAAATTTCCCTGTAAAGAAAGAAAGAAAGAAAGAAAGAAAGAAAGAAAGAAAGAAAGAAAGAAAGAAAGAAAGAAAGAAAGAAAGAAAGAAAGAAAGAAAGAAAGAAAGAAAGAAAAACAGTATGTCTGTGTTGGCACACAGACATAATAATACGTGCATAAGCTGCAGATTAAAGTCAAAGGTATGACATTCAAATCTACCTTTACTGGCTTACGTACCAAGGTTTTATGACCAGGCTGGCATGTCCACACCATTACCACACTAATCTGTTTCGATCGTATATAATCGTAAATAAATACAAAGAAAAAAGAAGGAACTAGGAAAGATCATTTGCTGCATAGCAAATCAGTGTGTGTGTCTTCAAAGCACATTAGTATGGCAATGTACAACTATTCCATAACACAAGAGTGGAAGTTGGAATGGCATCTCTATCTATTATAGCTTTGAAGTTATTCAAGGTTTAAAATTTCAAATGCCCTTAATTTACATAATTTTAAACATTTTCATTTCTGTGTATAAAACGGCCAAACTCCTTGTATGGAGGTACAATCATGCCAAGTTTGCAGTATGTATAGTAGTGTCCGAGAAAAGTGTCGGACAAATTTGCTGGTAAAGAAGAAAGAAAGAAAGAAAGAAAGAAAGAAAGAAAGAAACTGGAAAAAAAGATTTTTTTTAATCTGTCTGTGTGCCTTCAAAGGTTGTAAATATTATATGCTACAACTTTTGTCCTTTGGTACTTCACATTCCATTAAGCTTATGGCTGCATGCAAATTTCAAAGTCCAAATGACCTTGACCTTTGACCTTTACAGGTCATATGTAAATGGCACAGTGTTACAATACCCACAATTTGAGCCGGACATGAACCAAATCGGAGTAAAATTGACCAAGTTATGGCAAGATGAAACTTTCAAAGGGTCAAGTGACCTTGACCTTTGCCTTTTTGAGGTTACATGTTCTCATAAAAATGTCCAGTGTAGCAATACCTACAATTTGAGTCTAACATGATGAAAACTGGATGGAGATTGGCCACGTTATGATTGGATGAAACTTTCAAAGGTCCAAATGACCTTGACCTTTGAACTTTAGAGGTCACATGTACATTTAAAAAATGTGCAAGGTAACAATAGCTACAATTTGAGCCCAACATGATGAAAATTGGATAAAAATTGACCAAGTTATGGCCAGAAGAAAGCCAGCACCGAAAGTGGCCTTTGACCTTGAAATGACCTTTGACCTTTAGATGAGCTCTACCTGAAGTGAACCTTGACCTCAAAAATGACATTTTGGCTTAAAATTGACCTTTGACCTTGACATGATCTTTGACCTTGACATGACCTTGACATTTGAGATGACCTTTACCTTGCTATGATCGAACTCCTATACACTCGGAACCACATCTACCATAGTATATAAGATATTGAAGATTTAAAACTTTAATTAGCCCTCATTTGCATAATTTTGAAAAGCTTGACCTCTCATTATAAAAAGGCCAGACTTTATCCATAGAAGTATAATTGTGCCAAGTTTGGAGTTTCTACATATAATAATTTTCAAATGAAATGTCGGACAAATTTGCCGGTAACGAAAGAAAGAAAGAAAGAAAGAAAGAAAGAAAGAAAGAAAGAAAGAAAGAAAGAAAGAAAGAAAGAAAGAAAGAAAGAAAGAAAGAACTAGAAAAGATGATTTGCTGCATAGCAAATCAGTGTGTGTGTCTTCAAAGCATATTTGTATGGCAATGTACAACTATTCCATAACACAGGAGTAGAAGTTGGAATGGCATATCTATCTATTACAGCTTTGAAGTTATTCAAGATTTAAAATTTCTAATGGTGCTATTTAGCATAATTAAAGTGTGTGTGTCAGCACACGCTTTTCTGTTTTTCTAGGAATTCTTTATTTCTTTCTTTCTTTCTTCTTTCTTTCTTCTTTTCTTTCTTTCTTTACCGGCAAATTTGTCCGACATTTCATTTGAAAAGTATTATATGTAGAAACTCCAAACTTGGCACAATTATACACTTATGGATAAAGGCTGGCCTTTTTATAATGAGAGGTCATGCTTTTCAAAATTATGCAAATGAGGGCTAATTAAAGTTTTAAATCTTCAATATCTTATATACTATAGTAGATGTGGTCCCGAGTGTATAGGAGTTCGATCATAGCAAGGTAAAGGTCATCTCAGATGTCAAGGTCATGTCAAGGTCAAAGGTCATGTCAAGGTCAAAGTTCAATTTTAAGCCAAAATGTCATTTTTGAGGTCAAGGTTCACTCCTCGAAGTGCCGTTTGGGGTCGGTCAAAGGTCATTTCCGTACAATGAAGACTGACTTATTTGAAGAGTTGAGAATAAAGGTGAAAAAAAACGGTACGTTGTTGCTAGTGGAGCGATTGTTGCTTTGCAATCGACGAAGTAGGTTCTAAGGAAAAACTGGAGGTACAGAGTATATGTATGCAGCGGACAAAAGCGATTTAATCGGGAAAAGATGCGCGGAGGCGGCATATCTCGTTTGTCCCCTTCTCGTCACTAAAGTGACTCGCGCCCTCAGTCCGGCGCCCTCGATCAGAGAGCAAGACAAACAACGATAATTTATATTGACACACTTTTATTTTTCTGATGCAAATCCCTGTGGGCAGAACCAATACGCATGCACATATATGTATATCATGTCGTTAAGACTGGAGTTTTGATTCAGTGCTGCCTTATAACAGTGTAGCATGTGACACAATTTTAGGCCTTTAGTGCATTCACCTCGTTTTCGCTGCACAGCTTTCAACACACATTTACACTTTTTCTTACAGTGCCTATATCTATGTGCGGCAGTGTTCAAACTTTTCATGGCAATGCTGTAACACAGAACTGCATCTTTTATTTTTTAGGATTTATAGATGCCTAAACTGACGCAAACATATTGAGATCCCCTTATAATGTGGTTTTTTTTTTTTACATTTTGTTTCTGGACCCTCCATTTAATAGTTTGTGTTTGAACAGTTTCAGTTGAGGAAGTCTACTATTTATTCTAAGCTCTCAATGACACATCCACGCCTCCATGTGAAAGGTCAAGTCACTCGAGGCAATGGACAGTGTGTGTTGATTTATTGATCAGAGGCCAATAACTTAAATCTTGCTGCTCTTTTGCTGGTTTTATAACATGCTGAAGTTGTAAGCCTGGTCCTCATGCCCATTTGACGACCAACAATTTGTTGGCTTAAAAATTCGCTACCACTATTTTTTATTGTTGCCAACATTTTGTTGCCCTCCTGGTCCTATATACATGTTGCGCACACTGTATCGCATCAGCGTAAGTACACAGCCAGATCAGAGTAGTCAGTACATGTTCCAGTAACAGTAGTCGATTCTTGGACAACCAGATACTCTACATTGTATGCCTTTATGGGATTTTACAAGAATCTACATCTGCCTGTTTGCAAAAGTTTTGCACGTGCAATATTTAGAGGCAAAAACCTAACAAAATGGTAAAACTCATTCTTTGGAAAGGTTAGATTCTATTGCTTGATATTTAGACACAGGTAATTTAAAAAATGTCTGGATATTAGCCAACTCAAACACCCTCTGCTATTACGGGGCGGGTCGTTTTCTTTTCTGGATATTAACCAATACAAACAGACCTTGCTATTGTGGGGCGTTTTGTTGTTGTTGTTTGTTTGTTTGTCTTTTGTATATTAATCAAGTGTATTCACCGATGTTGGGATCCTGAATGCTTACGAAGTATCCAAACCAAATGCTTTTAATAAACATTTAAAGACACACAATGCAATATCTATTAAAATTACAATTAATAGGATTTATGGCACTGTCAATAGCTGTTAATAACCATCCAAACTGGTTTCCACTGAGCTGGTGAACCTTGAAAAAACAAATCACATGGCAGTGGTCATAAACTTGACAGAAGAATAACAAAATACAGAGAATAGCAATGGGTGTTCAGTTGTCATATGTGGCTGGGATGAATAATTTCTTGCTCAAATCACCCCAAAAGCGCCCAGATGTTCAACCTCCTCGAAAGTATGGACTCAACTTTTTGCGTTATATCGAAAACATATTTATTTGAATGGCATGGACATCATGAAAGCGTGCTCCAGATGAACACGTTCGTTGGCGCAGGCTGAGTTGCGCCGGTTCAAGCACAAAGACAATATGTTGACTCACTCTTATTCTAACCGGGATATGGTGTAATTGCTTTTAATGCTTTGAATATTTGATTGAAATACTGTGCATACATTTATTTTCGCCGGTATTAATTTTCACGAACTTTGCATTTTGGACCTTTCCTTGAGACCGTAGATTTCACTATTTCATTCATATTTCCTATCACTGACATGTTAATTTTTTCGCTGTGTTCTTAATTTCAGTTTTGACGCATCACGGACATAAGAAGTAATAACGCAGCGAAACTAGACAAATTTCATTTGCTTGTCAGCAAATATGTCTGTGTGCCAAGAAAACTTTCAAAGATTGCGTTTTCAGTATTCATTTAACCCTGCTACAATATTTATTGCACTGTTCAAAGGAGACAAAAAGAATTGAGCTTTGTTCAAACAAAGCTCAATTCTTAGTTATTCTCAGTTATTATAGGTACAGAAAACCAATCCAAATGCAATGAATATGTTTGTATCGCTGCACATTTTTGTAATTTACATGCGACCTGTAAAGGTCAAAAATTAAGGTCATTTGGACCTTTAAAATTTTCATCCAGCCATAACTCTGTCAATTTTCATCCAATTTTAACCATGTTGGACCCAAATTGTAGGTATATCAACACTGCATACTTTTGTAATTTACAAGTAACCTTTTAAGGTCAAAGGTCAAGGTCAAGGTCATTTGAACCTTTGAAATTTTCATGTAGCTATAACCCAGTCAATGTATATCCGATTTGATCATGTTGGGCTCAAATTGTAGCTAATGTAACACTACACATTTTTGTGGTTTACATGTGACCTATCAATTTCAAACATCAAGGTCATTTGGACCTGTGAAATTCTCATGTAGCCATAAGTCACTCAATTTTTATCCAATATTGTTAATGTTTGACTCAAATTGTAGCTATTGTAACACTGCACATTTTACTTATTTATATGTGACTTCCAAGGATCAAAGGTCAAGGTTACCTGAACATTTGAACGTTTCTTCCAGCCATGACTTGGTCAATTTTCATCCAATTTTAATCATGCTGGACTCAACTTATAGATATTACAACGCTGCATGTTTTTGAGATAACAGGTTACCTGTAAAGGTCAAAGGTCAATGTCATTTGGACCTTTGAAAGTTTCATCTAGCCGTAGTAACTTGGTCAACTTTTCTATGATTTGGTTCATGTTGGGCTTAAATTGTAGGTATTGTAACATTGTATATTTTTGTAATTTACATATGACCTCTAAATGTCAAAGGTCAAGTTCATTGGTACCTTGAAATTTTCGTCCAGCCATCAGCTTAATGGTATTTGAACTACCACTGGACAAAAGTTGTAGGAATTAATATTTACAACTTTTGAAGGCACACATACAGGTTTGCTTTGAAGCAAATCTTCTTTTCTAATTGGCTCCTACATTTTGTTCCTTTCATAATGGTATCACTCGACAATTCAGATACTAAATGAATAGCCTGAAATTTAAACTGTATATTAGGTACTACAGGCCACTACACATGTTTGTTTTTTACTTATTCTTTCGCACGTACAAAAACATGTAACTTCTGTTGAAGTTATGTGTTTTTGTTTCAGATTTGGTGGGTAGCTGTGTTTTTTTAGTCCTTTGACCAGGATCACAGAGAAACGTCCTCTTCTGTGTCACTGTGATATAAATATAGCCAGTGGTTGGGTGCATTCCTGCACTGGGTCCGGTTGCATCTTAGACAGTCATAACAATCTCCAGCTGTCCATATAATAATGGACAGTGTTATACTGTTTAGTGATGAGGTAATAAGCAGTGGTTCCAGGAGGGTGTGGAGGATGTCTGATCTCCATACTGAAGGTGAAGGTGGAATGACCCGGGTAGTCGTATGCACAGGTATCAAGACAGCGCTCCTGTTAATTCATTGCATGTAAGAATTCCCTTATGGCTTGAAAATGTTCTGTCTGTGTCCAGTTAACACTAGCCCCTGTCACACGACTTCTGTCTGATGTGTGAAACCACCCTCTCATGAGAGACCTGTCTTAGAAATTTCGAAGTCTTTTGCTTTCCATGCTAATTGACCTGTCACGAGGGACCATGTGTCCCTTTTTTGTTGAAGTGTTAGGTAATCATCTCTGTCTGGTGACAGCTACGGAAGGACTATTGTATACCGATGGCTGATAGAGCTAAATTGACATAACCTAAAATTGATCTGATAACTGCTTATTTCTTCTATCTGACACACATGGCAATGCGAATACTCACTTTTGTGGTTTATTGTATGGGCTGGAGGTGGGGAATGTGTTAAAAAATCTGTATCAGGATTTTTATCTCATGGGGGGGGGGGGCTCATTTGGTCGTCCCCCCTCCCAACGGTTGAGGTTGTGTGGCCAGTTGATTTGATCACATGGTGGCAAACAGTTTACAGACTGTCATACTTCACATTTTGACCCAAGCTTATCACACTCCCTGATATAAAAAACGTTTTGCTGGTTTGTTCTCAATTGTTTGTCCTTGATGAATGTTGAAAAATTTAGCTACAGCCATATAGTCAGTATTTCTTCGCTTTTGCGCTCATTTATTTATATCTGTGGACTGGAAAAAATGTCTAAAACTAGAAAAGATGATTTGCTGCATAGCAAATCAGTGTGTGTCTTCAAAGCATATTGGTATGGCAATGTACAACTATTCTGTAACACAGGAGTAGAAGTTGGAATGGCATCTCTATTATAGCTTTGAAGCTATTCACGATTTAAAATTTCTAATGGTGCTACTTAGCATAATTTAAATTGTTACTTCCGTTTTTGCTTGACCAATGAGAGGCCAGTAATCCTCGAAGTGCCGTTTGGGGTCGGTCAAAGGTCATTTCCGTACAATGAAGACTGACTTATTTGAAGAGTTGAGAATAAAGGTGAAAAAAAACGGTACGTTGTTGCTAGTGGAGCGATTGTTGCTTTGCAATCGACGAAGTAGGTTCTAAGGAAAAACTGGAGGTAAAGAGTATATGTATGCAGCGGACAAAAGCGATTTAATCGGGAAAAGATGCGCGGAGGCGGCATATCTCGTTTGTCCCCTTCTCGTCACTAAAGTGACTCGCGCCCTCAGTCCGGCGCCCTCGATCAGAGAGCAAGACAAACAACGATAATTTATATTGACACACTTTTATTTTTCTGATGCAAATCCCTGTGGTTCTGCCTGTCTGGTAGTCTGGTATACGATTCAGATACCGACAAACATGGGTGATCGATCATTGATGATTTGTTCATTGTAGTTGCAATCAGGGAACTGGATTTTTCCCTTCTATATTATGTGTGTGTGTGTGTGTGTGTGTGTGTGTGTGTGTGTGTGTGAGTGTGATTATCTCTTCAACTGAAATGGAATTATCATACTACTTTACGGGATAGCCGGGTCGTTTTTGTCCCGGAATATAGCTGCCCTCGAAGTATAGCACCGTTCTTTAACACAAGCAAAAGAGCTATGCCGCAGTTTACTCAAATAACAGCCTGACCTAGAAAAAAATTGGAAAGTAGTGAGAGTCCCAGTTCAAACACCTATATAAAGTTAGCATCCAGATATTGTTTAACATTTCAATGATTAAAAATTATTGAACAGCGATTTGTATAAAATAAATTCACTCGTGTTCTGGCGACATTTTAAGTGTGTTAAATGCTCTCCAACAACTTTCAAAATTTTATTTAGATTTTTTTTAGACTGCCAATATAAGGAACAGAAAGATTTATATTTGTAATCTACTAGCCAGTGGACTTAACTGGTCAGGCATTGGTGCGTATAATTTTTGTATCGAAACAGGTAGACATAGGTATCCATGTGACCACTGGACCAAGGGAAATGCAGCACATGCTATGATATTGAAGATACATTCCATTTATTACATATATGATTATTGACCAATGAAACGAACCCTGGAAAATTGTATTCGATAAACTACAAAAGGTGTTTTTCTCCTGTGATGTAACATAAAGATTTTGAAGTAATCCTATCAATTGAAAAATACATGGCAAGCTGTATATACACGTTAAAAAAGTGTACAACAGTAGTTCTATATATATATGGACATTTATGTATTGGCTCTTATATTTGTGTCTTATTCTGAAAAATGTCTTGTATTGTAGTGTTATCAAATAAAACTTTATTCCATTTTATGCTGAAGTGTGATGTGTTCAACTCGATTTAAAAAAAAATCGATTGATTTAAATATATTTTTTATTCAAGAGTTTCAAAGTGAATAAATACAATCAGTGTAAGTTCCCGATTGCGAAAAAGGGACATTGTCTTATTTTAATCCCCCTTAAGCTTTTTAAGAAAATGACGGCGTGCACAGGACAGATAAGACACACCAGATGCACACAATAACGCACAAAATAGACATAGACAAGACAGAAAGTGGGGCATAGATTTGTTTTAAACTTATTTTATTTCTTGAAAGAAAAAACCGATCGGGGAGCAGGCAACGCCTATATGAACCCCTCTCGTGGGCACAGATTTGGGTAGTACCACCTAGCTATCAGTGTGTAGAGTAAATATACAAGCAACAGTGGTCGCATGTGCAAAGACGCGTGTACTCGAGATTTAAAATAGAAGAAATGAAGATTATTATAAGCCTGGTTGAATTACATACATGACACCCTACATACCTAACCAATGCCGACAGAGTTAAAGCGACTTATAGCAGATATAAATTCACGGACAGCTGAAAAAATGTCACTGTGTGCCAGAAAAGGACATTCGGGTGAACCATATAACAGGGTTTGGAGAGGAAAGAGAGCAAGATGGGCCACTGGCTGGTAGTAATCGATGAGGCTGGTTATATTTGAGACGACACACAAAAAAAATAATGGAATGTATCTTCCTCAGTTGAGCCACAGGAGCAGGCACGCACTTCTTTGACCCCGAATTTGAATAAATGCAAATTTAACAGAATGGCTCGCAAGTGGAGACGGATGTGCTGGATGGCTATAAATCAATCGGTTACAATGAAATAATGAAATGAACCAAACATACACGTATTCCTTTAGAAGGATGATTCTGTGATATATGTATATATATATATATTCGCAGATTTAAACATATAAAATTTTATCTGTATGTTGTGTGTTTACACATATTAAATGAAATGGATTTTGGCGATAGAAGATGGAAACATTTGGCAATTTTGAGAGATTTATACAAATTCACAGCTTACAAGCCGCTGGTACCCATTCAGAGGTCGGTTGGTGTTACTTCCGGCAGTCCCCCAGTGGCAGCCCCCAACGACCCAATATAACGTATATTGCTCATTGGTTTTTTGGCGGTCCGCCGGGGGCAAGCCACTAAGTGGCCACTCTTAGACCTCTGGGGGCTCTCCGGTGACAGGCCACCATTATCCATTAATATTCATGACCTGCAGCGCATTTTTGGAGGCCGGGGGATCTTTGAAGTCAATTTAATATAATTAGCAAATACGCTAATTATAAGGACAAATGATAGCATTCTTGAATCAATTGTACATCTGGCAATAAAATGTTCATCAATATTTAAGACTGCCATAAATTCCGCATGCAAAATGTAAAATCCATAATCTGTTCACATTTACATTACCGCCCCAAAATTGTTATGGCCAGAGAGGATGCATACAGAGAGCACAACTAATGAATATAACCAGCATCATTTCAAAATTTGACATTCATTGACCACATACCATGAAGTTCAATGACATACTGGGTACAATGCTGTGAGATATTGTCATTGGACCCGCATTCCGCTTGCCAAAGAGCCCCGCACACGTGCAACAATCAAATGTATTATTATGTGTTTATTTACAATTGATGTTCAAGGTAATGTTTTGCTTCATAGGCAAGCTCTTCTTCTCGCTCGAGACCATTTCATAACTCATCACATTTTAAATAAATTCAGTTTACATCCATTAGCTTTTCATGTCACATTATACACGCATTTAAATTGATTAATTCATGTAACATAAGGTCAGCAGACAGCTGTATAATTTGTTTGATACAAGTATTCCAAATATTTTCCACTAGACATTAGCAGTCATCAAACTAGCTCAACACAAAGTAGCCGAAATGATTAATTTGTCTGATTTTTTTTTTGATTTTTTTTTTTTTTTATTATTATGATTTGGGGAAAATATACCAAGTTTCAGTTAAATAAATGGAAACTTCGATCCCAGCAAGACGCTTACTAACAAGGTGGGATTGTCAATTTATGTGAAGCCAATGGTGTTGGGCAATTCATCTTATACGCAGACTAAGGTAGGCAAGTAAGATTTAAAGGTAGCAGGCAATACATACACTTTGGCCTTTATCAGATTTGATCCTTCTATTTGTAAATAATTACTGTTCATCCAAACTATATGGTGTGTTGATAAATATACAGGAAGCGTATTTGCTGTGGACACCTCTGAGACTAGCAAAAAGTGTCAACAACTGACACGTGTATCTACTAAGAAAATTGACCTTTTGGTACTGAACATACTAACTGCCTATATTATATAGGTCTCCACATGTGAGGAAAGGTTTTCTGTCTGATTTACAAGAAGAAACAATTACAAACTGATAGAATTAACAGATCAGTGACATCAAAATTGGAACATCCGCACACAATTAATAATTTATATTGCATGAATAAAACTGCTTTATATAATAAAAATAAATTAGTGCTAATGATGGGAGAATGAAACACACACACACACACACACACACATCCAAATGCACTCCTTAAAATTTAATTTGTGACATTTATGGTCTTTTCCGATGTGTATAATGCCATGAAACATATTTGGTGCAGTTTGCGTACTCAGTATATGAGCATGATCATATGACACAACCACCTGCACACGATTAAGTAAATTAACTATTGACAAAATGGAAAAGAAATCACTTCCAATTAAAAGATATATATTTTAGCAAGATGTTCCGACATAACTCTATATAGGCCTACCCATCCTTAACTAACTAGGACTATATTACACTCCTCAAGATTAAATATCTGTATAACTGATCCAACTCTTTCCTGTCAAGAAAAAGATAGGGGTTTTTTTGTTTAGTTTTTTTCAATTTGACGCAACAAAAATCATCTTCTGTGTTCAACACTTTTATGATTTTTTTTGGGGGGGGGGGCTTATCTTATGAAATAATTTTGCAAATACTGGTAAATATGAATGATCTAATTCATTTCAGGCATTACACTAAAAAAACTGTGAGAAATAGTGTCAAGATACAAATGACTTAAATCCGACACTCGGTTAAAGCGTACCCCTGTCAAAGCGTACTCTGGTCAAACCTAGTCAAACCGTACCCCCTCTTCCGCTGCCCGACGGCATGATCGGCCAATGAGGAAATAATGAATACTTCGGATACAATGTAAATAGATGAACATTTCTTCTTACACTCAGTTAGGAAGCGCCAAATGAATGTGACTTTGGCTTTTGTAAACTAAAATTTCGTGAACCTCGTGCTTTATGGCGGGAAAATGCATGTCTCGTATTTGTTTCTAATACAGGATTCCATTTTGATTTGTTGTTTACTGTTATTTGGAATATACCAAGGCTATCCGTGTCCGTAATTCAGCAGTTCGTCGCTGATATGTTATGGTGGTTAATATCGGCTCCAACTCAAGTTGCTGACCATGTCTCAATATTTAATTAAGGCATTTTATAATACATGGCATGCCTATAATTTCCTGTATACATGGATCAAAATTTGATTTGTGGGGATCGGTTTCTCCCATATCCCCTTTTTGTCTTCTTAAGAGCGATGAGGAAGACCAACTACTACAAACCAAGTTTACCTCACAAATCAAGATGTAACCACTAAAATGTGATAGTTTATTTTTTGTCTGCTTGTGTATAGGCGCGACACATAGTAAAAATACGTTGGCGCAGAATTCATGAAGTGCTAAGTTTACATCTTGGTGTGTCTGAAAAAAACAAACATCTCACTCTGGTTGCTTGTGAATGGTTTCTCAGCGGCAGATAAAAACAATTAGACCTGCGGCATAGAGGGCCCTTCGGGGGTCATACCCCAACCCGTGGTATAACAAGTTACAACCTATATTTTCTTATAGGTATATATGTCCTCTTCATGAAAAAATAGGTTGTGGAATCTGAAAAGCGTTTTATTATATATATTTCTGCCCGTTTCCATAACAACCAATGCCATTTCTGAGACAACTAAAATTTGTCCTTAAAAATAATAACTTTGGTGATACTGCTCGTGGAAAGGCTAAATAAACATCAAAATATGCTCAATTGCTCAAATATAGTAAAAAAATACAGAGTTTGCTCAAAGTGCCTAATTATCATATGTTAATTTATGCAAATATATGAAATTTACATCGAAATTAAGTATTGTGCGACGGATAACATACTATATTTACTAAGATATAGTTTCGTTTATTTAAAAAAAGGCAAAATTATTAGGAACAGTACTCATACAAGTTTTATTTATCATGTTCATATGAGTATACCATATGCATATTACTTAATATGCTAATATGGCTATCATATGTCATCTTCGCTTAGGGAACCGTAATAACAATTGCCAATACAACTGATAAAGTAAGATAGTACTTTGTACCATGTATTCACACCTACACGTAATTTACAGTGAACCATCCCTTGGAGTCCTGCAACAAAACTAATGTATCTCTGGCATTAAACTATAATTCAAGATGCCTTTTAGTAAAGGAAAACAGTATAAGTACATGTACACACTAAATATAGAAAGCTGATCAATGATGGTCACGGTTTGGAGATTCTACGCCAAGATTCAATTATCATCTTCCTCATCATCACTGTCTGTTTCAGTGTCAAAAGTGTCATTTGCACACTCATGTCCAAGGCATGCACATAATTCTGTCTGGAGGCAATGGTACTTTCTTGGGACAGTACACTCAATATCGGTGCAATACATACATAGAGTCAGGTTGCGGACTTCCAGTGGGGCTAGCTCATTGGTATACATCGAAGGCTTGAGGTAGCCATCATTAGACATTTCCCAGCCGTTACCATTGGGATCCCACACTTTAGGGTTAGGAATGTGACTGTTGTATTGGTGTCTTTTTGTCCAAAACCACTTCCTAGTAGTCATTACCCTATTCCGCAGTCCAAACTCTTTACTCTCCACAAGTTAACCTGTCCCGGTCTAACCTATATACATATAAAAGTACTATTGTCCAAATTGCACACGTTCCTCTGTAAAATTTTGACATAGGCTGTATTAGCCCAAATAAATTAAAGGGTCTTTGGCGAGTAACTACTCAACATGTTTCGGAGCCTTTTACCCGTACATGTCTCTCTGAGTAGCGGCTCCTTGTCTAAGCTAAATATTCAGCATAGACAACCGACATAATAATGAATATATATGAACGTGGCAAATGATGAATTAGCTAAATACGTAAAGTTTTGTATATACATGTAGACCTTCATTATGAAAGAAGAATACCTGGCAAACAAACTATAATTTCCAAATTTGTGTAGTACAGGTTCAGTTAAGAACAATTTGACTTACGCCTGAACCAATATGTACCCTTTCTAGCTGGACAGCTTATTCTAGTTAAACCATCCGCCAGTGTTTAACTGAAGTGGAAACAAGCTGGGGCATTATATTCAGTCCCAGTGATTGTAAAATAAACAGTTGCAGGTAGACCACCTGTATAAACCAAGGGAAATCCTAACAATGACTGCAACAATGTACATCCTGCACCAGAAATGCACAACAAACTCCATGATGACACCTACTCCTCAAACAATTAAGCTCTATTTCATTGCCAACCCTGAGTCAATGTATCATAGTAATGTGTCAGGTTTGTGATATTTGAAAAAATGCTGTCACTTTTGAGTAATTTTTTAACATTGAGTAAAAGTGCATTTATGCATGTCAGAAAAGAATAAAAGTCATTGGCATTTATGCCATAAACATGTTATCAAAACAACTTTTCTTAACAGGATTTTGAGTACAATTAAGCAAACATGTTACTGTGGTAGGCCGCTGCTTGCTACCGATAGTCATTTGTATTTCAGTCAAGAGAATGCAATGAAAATATTAACCAGATATCAAGTATAATTAGGCAAGCTTCTAACTGTCGTAGGCCGCTACTCGCTACCGATAGCCCCTGGGGGTTTAACCTAAGAGAAATCAAGCTAGCCTAAAATGTTTGAAAGGTGAACATTAAAACAGAATGATGTCAACAGATAAAATTAAGTCGAAAAAAAGGCAAGTCTAAAATCTCTAAAATTATTGGAGCCAAACTTTCTAACCATCTCCGGATATTTACAGCAAAATTTGTAGAAATATTTGATCAAAAGTACATCTTTGAATCTTCCTGACTCAAGTTTATTGTAAATAAAAATTTGGTTCGAGATGCAAAGTCCTGAAATTTAGAACAAATACGACCAAATCTCAAAGTCTGTGAAAAAAACGTATTATATCCAATAGTATCCGAAATAATACTGCCTGGGAAAGGATAATTAACTACTTCAAAGTTAAACTTATCTATTTTGTGATAGACTTTAATACAAAACCTGTCATTTGTGACCTGATTGTCCAAGTCCAAAAACACATCTCTGAAACCATCTGAATTGTTACCCTCCAAAGGATATCTTCTGGGTAAATTTCTTTAGCAATTTTACTGAAATTTTGTACATTTACACAAGCAATGTCATCAATATATCTTGCGTTGTTTGATAATTTTGTAGCCATTTGAAAGTCCTTTTTCATCAGTTTATCCATATACTTAAATTCAAGCCAGGTTAAATACAAATCTGCCAGCAAAAGGGAGCAGTTGCTACCCATTGCAATGCCTTTTATTTGTTGAAAATCAATGGTCCGCATTGAACAAAAGTATTATCCAAAAGAAATTTTATAGCATCTATCAAAGTTACAACAGTGTACGATATAATGTTACTTTTTGAACATTTGTTGTGTTATGCTTTCCTTGTATATGAATTAATATTAAGGTATGGTTTACCATTATGGTTAAACATTTTGCTTATTAATTCTGAAAGTGAACTTTTAACTTCATTTATGGGTAGATTTGTGGGCAGTGAAGAAACATCAAAACATTTGATATTTTTTGCTTTTACATCTTTGATTTTAGATACTAACTCGGAAGAATTGCTAATACTCCAAAAATAATTTAATTCACTGTTTCTAGAAATTGCATTACAGTATTTACGAAAATGATTCCTAATTGCAGTCAAACACAATGTTCCTTCTTTTGATAATTGTTTTCTCATACATTTTGCAGCACCGGCTATGCATCTAGATTTAAAAGGGTTTTGATGTAATTTGGGTATCCAGAACAAAAGTGGAATAGAGGAGTCCTCTTCAGAAATTTTGGTATTAAAATTCCTTTTCGTCTCATCTTTATGTGTATCTATTAAATTATCAATGGATTGTTTGTGTAATTTATATACATCATTTCCTCTTATGTCTGAAATATTGTTTATACCAAGTTCTTTTTTCAAAACATCCAGATAATATTTTTTGCAGATGATGTCAAAATTGTTCCCTGTCTTATCTATGTTAGTGACTACAAAACTTTCTTGTAGTTCTTTGACTGCTTTTGAAACTTCAGGTTGTTTTAGATTAACCTATTGAAATTCTTAATGTGGGATTTGTAACAATAAATTCTTTTTCTAGAGACTTTTTTCAAGTTTGATAACCGTCCTATAAATTTCTGAAATTCTATTTTTCTGTCTTTGCCCATCTCATACAGTAGGAATCAAATGCATCACATGTATCCTGAAAAAATACTGTCAATGTTCAACTTGGGGCATATCCGAAATTTTGTACCTTTTTTCATAATTTCTTTTAAACTTGAATTTTGTACGATATCTAAATTACCTGTTAATACATGTTTGTGTTATGCATCAACAAAATGTGAATATTTACTGTTAGACATACCATCACAATTTTGATTCGCTGCGATATCTTCAAGAGTAATTGAAGCCAGAAATTGCTTATAATTCATGACACTATGTCCAATATTGTTGCCATATTTATAGGAAATGATGGGGAGGGTGGGGGGGTCTTTTATTTTGCAATCCTTGGGAATCATGTTACGAACAAATTTCAATTTGAAAAGGGACTGAATGTTTAGTGAATCAATTATTTTGTGTTTGAAAGGAATGCTGCAAAACATTTGATCTAATTTTTTCTAATTAGAA
Source organism: Hermodice carunculata (assembly GCA_964020975.1). NCBI lineage: Eukaryota > Metazoa > Annelida > Polychaeta > Eunicida > Amphinomidae > Hermodice > Hermodice carunculata. Next base: position 1,282,323 of record OZ026624.1, on the reverse strand, counting down.
TCTGGTTTTCGAATAGTTGTTGTGTAAGCGTACACAATTTCACAAAAACTTTGCGGAAATGTGTGTTCTGAATCAGTAAGACCCAAATATTCATTAATTTTTGTTATGTCTCAAAATGATAGTGCTTTAAGAGCTGTATGTAATTGATCAATGCCATTGTGGCACCAGATGGCACATTGGTATTGTGCCCTTTTCACATGTTGCTCAAATGCATCCTCAGTGGGCGGTAGTTGAGCAGCTGATCGGTCTGTGGTGGAAGCAATCATATATCGTAGCTTTTCCAAAGTAGTTTTGAAATCAGTCCCTTTTCCTGTGTTCAGAGCTTTGCTACATAAAACAGGTATTGAGATTTAGCTTGGCTGGGGGTGGCTTCTTGAATGGCGGTTCCAGGTTCATGATTTTAGGTCCACGGTACAAAATTATCTAACCTGCAAATACATTAAAACGTGGGGTGTTCTTACCAGGTCCAAGCTTCATTTTAGAAAATAATCCAGTTCATCATGTGCATATTTTCAATCATGCAACGCATTTTGACAATATGCACAGTCATTCTCAATAACACTGATAATGAGACAATCACAGAAATGTGCCCAGATGTGTGCTTTCTGGTGCCTCAACAACACAACACATAAATTATAAAATCCTAATTTGAAGATGACCTCATTTGCATACATTTAATGATAGGGTTTTGTCTTCACTTCATTTTTTTTTTCGGTAATATATATATGCATTTTTTTTTTCGGTAATATATATATGCTAAATTTGCTCAAATTCCAACAATGCGTTCTGGAGAAAGCACTTTTGCACAAGCTAGCCAGACCAGACAACCCATAAACATAATGCCCCCCCCCCCCCGCCCCCGGCGGACCCATAAAATTTCAGTAAAGCTGTGAACAAAAAATGTTGACAAGACGATTGGGATTCTATGTTCTATATGATTTGAAGCACTTTTCAAGGAAATGTAACTTTTTGCATTGGTACAGCACATAATATGTGATATACATCTCCAGAATGGCTTCAAAAACCCCAACATCTGAAGCCTAATTTGCATACATGTAATGGTGTCCACTTCATATACTCCAGTAAATTTGGTATCAGTATATCCCTGGAAGTATATTACCTTCATCATTTAACATTTACCCCCATTTTTGGTAATTTGGCAACTGCAGCAAACAACATCAACATATAGAGGTATTTATATTGCCAAATAGATGACAAAATTTTGCATATAATTATAATAATAATGATGTTATTCAAATAATTTTTAAAAAGCTTCATGCCTGTTGAAAGAGTAAGGTTAGTGCTACCTTCTGATGAAATTTGGAGTGCTTATCTACAAAATTAAGGCAGATATTAAAAAAGTAGTGAAAAGTAGTCATTTTCCAAAAAAATAGAGGTTGCCATAGAAACGGGCGTGTAAACATACCAAAAAACGCTTTTTGGACTAAACAACCAATTTTTATGTAAAGAGGAGACATGTACGCACATTTTGATATAGGTTGTATTTTGTTATACCTTATTTTTAGGGCACTTTTGAAGCATTTGCCGCTAGCCTAAATACTTTCGGTTGCATCTGGTGCCCGGCCTCCGCGCCCACCGATTCAGGCGTGTATTTATCCTGATCATATATGCTTAATTTGATACATAGTTGATTTCCATGAATTTATATGTACACACTTCCCCTCTCGCGGGGTTACATAAATATTATTAATTATACTCATTTTGAGTCCCATTGTATATATTACACCTTTATCAACGAAGTCTTCATTTTCAAAAGTTGAAAAGTATTCTTTCGGGGGGGGGGGGGGCAGGCATTAAAAAAGAGTACTATGTGTACTGTCTTGAAAATGATGAAAATATTGAACCATCCCTTAGGGATGCTTAATCGTTTTCACAAAGGTACAGAGTATACGCTGGGGGAGGGGTGGCGTACTCTTTTAACATTTGACATGAACAAGAAGACTGTATTTGCATTGCAAGCCCAGTTAATCTTGCTGATTCACTTGTACTTCAAGCAAAACCCAAAAGTGAGACAAGTATTTCATAAATCTGCTTCCCTATTGTCAATTGGTCTTGGAACTTATCATTTTTAAATGTTGGTGAGTACTCTTTCTGGGGGATGGAGGTGGGTAGTAAGGAAAAAGAGAACTCTGTGTGGGCTCTCGAGAATGATGAAAATCTTGAACCGCATCCCTAAAACGCAACGAGACAAATGTTGAAGCTGTATACAATTAAAAGTCAAACCAGCAGGCAGACCGGAATCAGTTACATAATTCTGCAAAGTTTTAAAGTGAAACATAATAAGCGATTCATTTATAAGTGAGACGTACTCCATCTTTTCATATTTGTTACATTAGGGGCTCATAGTATCTTTCACTCCCCCGCTTTGGCGTTTTACGTTTCAGGTGCCTCGGCTGTACTACTGTTAGAATTTGCCCAATGAGAGAATATTTTCTGAAAGTGCCCACTCTAGAGACTTAATGCCTAATTTGAATGAGAGAAACAGGCTCAAATTAAAACGCGAAAGAGCATTTTAGGAGTCGCTATCTATTCCCGAAACACAAATCTAGGACAGAGGTTACTCAAAAAAAGACTTTTGATTTCAATAATTGTGGGTTAAAAGAAAGATAATGTGTGCAGGGAAAGGTATCTCAGATGTTTTTATCGCATCTATTTTTCCACTTAGTCGGACATAAACCCTTGACATGAGAGAAAAAAAAGGCTTATTTAAAAATTTGAGCTAACCTTCGTTGCGTAGCTAAATTACTTTCTTTTTGGCACCATAATTATGATAATTGGTCGGAAATTTTTAGGTGAAGCTTATCTCGAACGTTTTTCTCGTGCTTCATAATGTAATATTTTAATGACGCCATTAGCAAACGTATTTCTGATTTTCATACAAAAAACTGTAAAACATATTTCAGTGGTTCGCTATACACGAATAGACTGGCTTGCTTTACAAGTATCCTCTGGTAAAACTTCAAAAACTAGGAAAGACGATTTGCTGCATAGTAAATCAGTGTGTGTGTCTTCAAAGCATATTGGCATGGCAATGTACAACTATTCCATAATACAGGAGTAGAAGTTGCAATGGCATCTCTATCTATTATATCTTTGAAGTTATTCAAGATTGAAAATTTCGAATACTGCTAATTAGCATAATTTAAGTTGCTGCAACTTTTGTTTTAAATTCAGTAGATGCGCACTGGTCAATAACCCCCTAGTAGAAGTTCGATTGACATCTCTATCTATAACAGTTTTGAAGATATTCAAATTTTGAAATTATAAATGCTGCTAATTAGCATAATTTAAATGGCTACAAGTTTTGCTTTAGATTCAATACAATTTACATGCGCAATGGTCAATAACCCCCTTGTAGAAGTTAAAATGACATCTCTATCTATGATAGGTTTGAAGATATTCAATATTTAAAATTTCAAATGCTGCTAATTAGCATAATTTTAATTGCTACAACTTTTGTTTTAAATTCTTTACATGCACAATGGTCAATAACCCCCTAGTAGAAGTTGAAATGACACTTCTATCTATAATAATTTTGAAGATATTCAAGTTTTAAAATTTCAAATGCTGCTAATTAGCATAATTTAAATAGCTACAACTTTTGCTTTAGATTCATTACATGTGCAATGGTCAATAACCCCCGAGTAGAAGTTGGAATAACATCTCTATCTATTTTACAAGATTTGGAGCTTTTAAAACTTTTAATTGCCCATAATTTGCATACTTTTAAATATTATGACTGTTTCAAACTCGATGCACAATTTCACTGGTAGGTCAGTCACCATGGCAAGCTTGGTGGTTTTTGGAATAGTGTCCGAAAAAAACTTTGGACAAATTTGGATGTAAAGAAGAAAGAAAAAATGTCTGGGTACCCAGGCATAATTACTCAGACACACAATTCCAGTGTTTACTTCTACAGTGAAACCTCTCTACAGTGGGCACCCTTGGGACCAGAGAAAAGTGCCCACTCTTGAGAGGGTCAGCCTTCCTGGGCAGTATGGATGAGTATATGTGCATGTACATTATACATCATTTATATATGCATATATACATACAATGTATGTGCCTATTAGAATGCAAGCTAATGTGTATACTGCGTTTGTTCCTTTGTTGGATGACCTTACTTCGATACGTCTAGCCAACTCAGCACTGTATGTAGTCTATTGATAAAGGGTACCTATAGTAGGCTTATTCTGCCCAGACGTTGCAGTTCCTTGGGATTGATAAGCCAGCAGACTCATGATAGCCTCAGGCAAACACAGACCAGCTAGAACACCAGTCTCAGTCACAGTGCACTGACAGCTATGTCGAGCAATAGTGGGAACTATAGCCTGTCTGGTATATGCGCAGTGAAACCTCCCTATACAGAACACCTTTGGGACCGGAAAAAAGTGTTCAATATAGTGAGGTGTTCAGTATAGGGAAGTTTGATAGCATTGAAAGTATATATTTGGGACCGAGAAATGGTGTTCAGAATAGCGAGGTGTTCGTTTAGAGAGGTTTTACTGTATAGCAGCATGGAGCAGATGTGTTCTTGCATGAACAGAAAGAGGTTCAGTCTCTGTATTTTATTGAGAACCTCATTACACAGTTTTTGGGAGCGCCCCCTCCCCCCCCCCCCCCCCCATTTCTACAAGACCCAAACCTCCCAAAGCATACTAATTTACATAATTTTAAACATCATGATTATTCCAAACCAGGTGCTGAATTTCACAGGTAGGTCAGTCATCATGGCAAGTTTGGTGGAATAATAGTGTCCGAGCAGAACTCCGGACCACTTTGGTCGTAAAGAAGAAGGAAGAAAGCGAAAGAAAGAAAAAAGAATTCATGGGGAAAAAAATGTCTGGGTTTGCACCGATGGTTGAACCGGTAACAAGTTATTTCCAGAATTTTGCATACCGATGTTACATCGTAATTTCATATCAACGCAAATTTTTGTCACCAATTAAAAGGAAAGGGTTATACTTTTATCTTATTTAATGATCTGTGGATCATGACCTTGCAACAATGTGTCCTTTGCTTATGTATATGTGGATTTTTAACTGCATGGAGTCAGACAGAGGATAGCGGACTTAGTTTCCCGGGGCATAACTCGATTACATTAAAACTAGTCTTTACGGTGATACTGCTGTAAAACTCTCGTAACACTCTTATCACCGTCCCAGGTATGACCATAATGAGATATACTGTGAACTCCTTTTAGCTGGTTATTGAATAAACTGTACTGTATGAGCGTGGACTTTTTACAAAACTGACAGATACCTTTACATACACCTACTTGGAACAAAAATCTACAATAGAATAAAAGAGAAAAGCATGTCACTTTTCGAATTTAAATGCTTTAGTTTTTTTCTCGATATTTCCAGTCTTTCTTTTTCACTTCTTTCTAAGTGCTTTGTTTCTTCTTTTTTTCATTTACTTTATTCTTTATTATATTTGTTGATTTTCAATTAAAATTGCTACTTTGGGGGCACTCTTCCAGTCAGACCGACATACAAATAATGCAGCTTCAGTGGAAGTGACGCTATTAAATATGGACCTGAAGTTGCTGTAGATAAACATATCGAAAAGGTCCAATGTGGGATAAATTAAGTTTGAAAAGGTCCAGTATTGCTGAAACAAGTTTCGACATAAAACTTAAAGGTCCAATATCAAAGAACCGAGTTTTGACAAAACAGATATTGAATTTAAAACAGCTTTTTTTTTTCATTTCTTCGGTAAAAGAGGGGTACTCATTCAGTTCTGTCCCCAAGAGCAATTCTGTAGCTGGGTTTGATGAACGGCAATAAATGAAGCAAAGGTCCTAGAAAAAAAAACAGTTGAAAACAAGTTAAAAGGTCCAACATTTTTCCTTTATTGGTGGAATATTTTTTCCATCACTAGTACGCTTTCCAATAGCAAGAGTGTTATGCAACAATGGACCTTAACCAGGTCTTGACATATTGAAAAAATGTGAAAATTGTAAAATGATTTTTTTTCCCGTTCTTAAAGTGCTGTAATCAATCAGAACAAGTATAGAGTACCCTTGATTGGATGAATTATTATGCGTACCTGATGAAGAGAATAATTATCATTGTAAACATGTTTGAAAGAGACACCTCCCTTTTTCCTTTCCGCTTTTGTTGTTGTTGTTGTTGTTGTTGTTTTGTTTTATTTGGTGGATATTCCTGGACCTTTTGGCGCTGTCGATCGATACCCCCTGGCTACGGGCCTGTAATGGATAGACTCCACAAGCTCCGAAACCACTGATTGCCAACTCCATGGTACATCTGATTTCATGTAGGCCCGTGCCTCAATGAAAAGTGAGTTAAAGTGATGCCTGGATGTGACTTCCTCCGGATGAAGGCGCATAAACCGCGCATATTTTTGGTTCCCAGTTAACTATACACTGCCCTATCCGGCGGTTGCAGCAAGTGGGTGCATTAAGATAATATATAAGATAAGATTGCTTTATTTCAGACACTTAAAAATAGGTCCATAGTATAAAATCCATATACAACTTAAAAAGAGTGTTAGTAAAAATGCCGTGACAGTCCAAAGTATTAAAAAGTAGTTAATAACACGATTACATTATACATACAAAAGTCCGCACCATGTGTTCCACATGCTTGAGCACCATCTTACATCACAATTTATTAAAGTTTGTATCACAGTGCGAAAGGATGAGTGCAGTTTATTTACAAAATTATATAGGCTATCACATAGCATAGCAATTCCTGCACAGATTCTGGGCAAACATAGCACTTGCGCTACAGCGACAAGCTAGGGTATCCAAGAAACCATTTCAGAAAATTGTTAGGCCTTAAACATATTCTCATTACATAGGGTAGATGAGGGGGAGACGGGACACTTGAGCATTTGCACATTAATTACGAAATATACAAAATATATACAATATAGTAGGTATATAGATTTCAAAATACAAGTAATAATCTGCAAAATACTGAAATTATATTCAGTATTTCTGGCAAATTAAAAAAAATGCATTTAAAAAAAAAATCTCTGTGTCCCTTTTCACCCCAAAGTTTGGGGTGAAACGACGCTCATTGTTAAATAATAGATCATTATAAAACAATATCTTATTCCGTTTAGACTGTCAGAAAAAATAATAATGCGATGAAATATCTTCAAGATACTAGTTCAGCGAATATTTAAGACCTCATGTACAGGTACAACAAAAACGAAGTTAGAAATACCATACAGATCCTACAATTTAAAATCAAAGTTTGGACATTTTGGTCCTTATTCCTTTGTAGGATGTGTCAAAACATTGAAATGGCTTCCAGACTATTTAACAGAACACAAAACAGGGGTGGCAACTTTTCAAGTCAGTAAGTGCTTTGCCTTTTTGCACGCCTTTCTATCCTCTGATCCTAGCCACTTCTTCTTCTAATAGTTTGATGTTTTCTGTTGAGTTAAGAATTCTAGCTGTTGTTGCTTTTCTTGCTTGCTTGGGCCTTCCTCTTGTTTTGTGTGGGACTGGTATTATATCAGCAAAAGACACCTTCCTTTTGTTCGAATTTGTCCTTAATGTGGAGTGGTGGCATTGTGTATGCCTACTGTAGGCCTATTTTGCACTGGGGAAGCTGTAGGCCTATTCCACTCGGCTAGCTCCTGCCAGTCCTGGTAGAACACAGCTGGCTTCCCTTGTGTAAAATAGGCCTATAGCATGATAAGGGGCCTGAACCCAAAAGGTAGATCTATAAATCTTGGTTTATACTTTTGTAGTCTATATTAGGGAAATAAAATATGAAATTAAGAGATAAATGTCAAAGTGATGTTCTGTCATATACTATTTCTAGTTCCTGATGTTGCCACTTTGTTTGTCCCGTAGACAAATTTTGTCGAAACATTCTTCAAATCCATAACTAATTGCCTGTTTTTTTTTTCACTTCAGGGTTGAACCTGGCGTGACAGTCATTAACTTGAATTACGGAAACAGTAAGAACACAAGTACTTACATTCAGCCCTTGGCCTTACTATTATTGATTGTCTTACGCCCCACGCACATTGCTGTCCATCTTCACGTTGCATCTACTCGCAGTGACGTCAACACCAAAGCAACCCCTGGTGTAGATGACGTTGCAAGAATGAATAATTTTCCAAACAAAAGTAATCATTAACTCATTCAGGCCGCAAAATTTATTTATACGGGTTAAGTTGGATACAGTCCTGTTTCGCCTCATCTACCCTACATTTCCAACTTTGTATATTGCTGTCAGAGCCGGGCGGCGTACAATGACGAACAGAAAGTTTTGAAGAGGAGAATCTTTGTCTCATGACTGCAACTTTGAAATTTACGAAGCAGCCCTTGCACAAATAGGCCTAGGTCTAAATTGACAGTGTCTCCGATGCTAGAAAGTAATGAACTCAGTTCCGGATCTCCTTACGGAGCTTCAAACTGTGCAGCCACGAGGACACACGGAGACAAACGTAATGAAACTGAACAGTGAAAGCAGAGTAATGAAATGGCTGTGGAACATACTTTATTAGCGGGCCGCTTTCAAGCTTTGTGGGCCTATAGTCTAGATAGTGCAGGACCAACATGTTCTTCAACTTCAGGATTCATTTATTGAAATGAGTCTTTCAGTGGATTACAATACTCCAGAAAAGGACATTTTAAGCGGATGAAGGTCAAGGTAACTTTGGGTCACCGGGTTTTTGACCTCGCCTACAGACGGCGGAACATGTAATGTAAACAAACATGGCAAACGTGCAGGCAGCTGTAAAAGTACCTGGGAAAATGTTTTGTTTTTTGTTTATTCTTCATTAAAGTGTGTGTGTCAACACACACTTTTCTGTTTTACTTGGAATTCTTTATTTATAGTGTGTGTGTGTCGACACACACTTTTCTGTTTTTCTAGGAATTAAAGTGTGTGTGTCAGCACACACTTTTCTGTTTTTCTAGGAATTCTTTATTTCTTTCTTTCTTTCTTTCTTTCTTTCTTTACCAGCAAATTTGTCCGACATTTCATTTGAAAAGTATTATATGTAGAAACTCCAAACTTGGCACAATTATACTTCTATGGACAAAGTCTGGCCTTTTTATAATGAGAGGTCATGTTTTTCAAAATTATGCGAATGAGGGGTAATTAAAGTTTTAAATCTTCAATATCTTAGGTGTGGTTCCGAGTGTATAGGAGTGCGATCATAGCAAGGTAAAGGTCATCTCAAATGTCAAGGTCATATCAAGGTCAAAGGTCAATTTTAAGCCAAAATGTCATTTTTGAGGTCAAGGTTCATTTCAGGTAGAGGTCATCTGAAGGTCAAAGGTCATTTCAAGGTCAAAGGCCACTTTCGGTGCTTGCTTTCTTCTGGCCATAACTTGGTCAATTTTTATCCAATTTTGATCTTGTGGGCTCATATTATAGCTATTCTAACCTTGCACATTTTAAAATTACATGTGACCTCTAAAGTTCAAAGGTCAAGGTCCTTTGGACCTTTGAAAGATTCATCCAATCATAACGTGGCCAATCTCCATCCAGTTCTAATCATGTTGGACTCAAATTGTAGGTATTGCTACACTGGACATTTTTATGAGAACATGTAAACTCAAAAAGGCAAAGGTCAAGGTCATTTGGCCCTTTGAAAGTCTCATCTTGCCATAACTTGGTCAAGTTTACTCCAATTTGGTTCATGTCCGGCTCAAATTGTGGGTATTGTAACACTGTGCCATTTACATATGACCTGTAAAGGTCAAAGGTCAAGGTCATTTGGACTTTGAAATTTGCATGCAAACATAAGCTTAATGAAATGTGAAGTACCAAAGGACAAAAGTTGTAGCATATAATATTTACAAACCTTTGATGGCACACAGACAGATTAAAAAAAATCTTCTTTTCCAGTTTCTTTCTTTCTTTCTTTCTTTCTTTCTTTCTTTCTTTCTTTCTTTCTTTCTTTCTTTCTTTCTTTCTTTCTTTCTTTCTTTCTTTCTTTCTTTCTTTCTTTCTTTCTTTCTTTCTTTCTTTCTTTCTTTCTTTCTTTCTTTCTTTCTTTCTTTCTTTCTTTCTTTCTTTCTTTCTTTCTTTCTTTCTTTCTTTCTTTCTTTCTTTCTTTCTTTCTTTCTTTCTTTCTTTCTTTCTTTCTTTCTTTCTTTCTTTCTTTCTTTCTTTCTTTCTTTCTTTCTTTCTTTCTTTACAGGCAAATTTGTCCGACATTTCATTTGAAAAGTATAACACGTAGAAACTCCAAACTTGGCACAAGTATACTTCTATAGATAAAGTCTGGCATTTTTATAATGAGAGGTCATGCTTGTCAAAATTATGCAAATGAGGGCTAATTAAAGTTTTAAATCTTCAATATGTTATATACAGTCCATTCCACCTAACTTGAGCTCTGGGGGCCGTCTCATTAGTTGTGACCACAGTGCCAGTGGACCAAACAGCCTATCACTGACCTCTTTGCCCTGCCACTCAACCCCGCTGCTATAACTAGTGGTGTTTGTAAACAGGTCCACATGGGTGCTGCTGTAGACATTTATATGGGTTTCATTTTCACTTTTGTAGCCTCAAATAATTGGATTTTTTACAAAATAATCTGGCTACAGGGACACCATTTTACTGTGAAGCTGGCCCTGCTATGTGTTTGCCACCCCACCAAACACACATGACCAGTGACAGTGAATGACTGGTATCAAATGGCCAGCTTATTCCAAAGTCCTGGCAAGTGTAACCACATCAAAATGAACCCTAACCTTTCCTCAAGTTTATGTGTATTTTATTACCCCCGATAGATTTCACTCATAACCCAGCCTTTATCAACATCGTAAGACCTGTGGGACATTTTTACAGGGGTGTCACATCTCAATTAAACAGCAAACAAGCCATAATCCTGGTATATATTTTACAAGATGTGACATCAAAATGACCCTTTGAAAATGCGGCATCCCTGGACTCATTCAGGACAGAAGTCTTCATTTACTGTCAGTAAAATTAGTATCAAAGGGATATACTGAGTATTCTTATCTTTTAAATGTGGGGGTTCTGATTTAAAATTTCTGACAATCATAATAGAGTATAATATCTGCTCATGATTTGTGAGATTCTGACCTTTTTTATTTGTTTCACACATTGTAATTGCAATGCAAATTTGAAAGAATTAGCAAAGAGCATATCCTTTGGGTTCATCACTGAATGGGTTAATTTTGTCATATAAACATTGGCTGCATTGATTGAATAGCTATGTCTGTTTGGTAATTTAATTATAAAATAATGTTTTCTTTCTGGACACCAGTCAGTTCAGTGGCTGTTAAAGAAAACATTTTGGGCTACATTATTCATATACAATTACACAGTCCAGGAAATGCTCAAGATCCCTGCTCATGCATTCTATCGTTAAAGTGTGTGTGTGTCAACAATAACTTCAAAGCTATAATAGATAGAGATGCCATTCCAACTTCTACTTCTGTGTTATGGAATAGTTGTACATTACCATACCAATATGCTTTGTATACACACACACTGACTTGCGAAGCAGCAAATCATCTTTCCTAGTTTCTTTCTTTCTTTCTTTTTTACCAGCAAATTTGTCAGACACTTTTCTCGAACACTATTATACATAGAAACTCCAAACTTGGCATTTTTGTACCTCCATACAAGGAGTTTGACTGTTTTATATAAATGAATGAAGATGTTTAAAATTATGAAAATTAGGGGCATTTGAAATTTTAAATCTTGAATATCTTCAAAAGTATCATACATAAAGATATCATTCCAACTTCTACAAGGGGGTTATTGACCACTGTGCATCTAATGAATTTAAAACAAATGTTGTAGCAATTTAAATTATGCTAATTATAAGCAGTATTTGAAATTTTAAAAACTTGAATATCTTCAAAACTATTATAGACAGAGACGTCATTTTAACATCTACTAGGCGGCTATTGACCATTGTGCATGTAATGAATCTAAAACAAAAGTTGTAGCAATTCAAATTATGCTAATTATGCGCAGTATTTGAAATTTTTGAACTTGAATATCTTCAAAACTATTATAGATAGAGATGTCACTTCAACTTCTACTTGGGGGTTGTTGACCATTGCGCATCTAATGAATCTAAAACAAAAGTTGTAGCAATTTAAATTATGCTAATTAGCAGTATTCAAAATTTTCAATGTTGAATATCTTCAACACTAAAATAGATAGAGATATCATTCCAACTCATACTAGGGGGTTGTTGGCCATTGCACACCTAATGAATTTAAAATAAAAGTTGTAGCAATTTCAATTATGCTAAATAGCACCATTAGAAATTTTCAAATGTTCAATAACTTCAAAGCTTTAATAGATAGAGATGCCATTCCAACTTTTACTCCTCTGTTATGGAATAGTTGTACATTCCCATACCAATATGCTTTGAAGACACACACACACTGATTTGCTATGCAGCAAATCATCTTTCCTAGTTAAAGTGTGTGTGTCAACAGGCACGTTTCTGTTTTTCCTTCCTTCCTTCCTTCCTTCCTTTGTTTCTTTCTTTCTTTCTTTCTTCTTTACCAGCAAATTTGTCAGACACTTTTCTGGGACACTATTATACACAGAAACTCCAAACTTGGCATGATTGTACCTCCATACAAGGAGTTTGACTGTTTTAAATAAATGAATGAAGATGTTTAAAATTATGAAAATTAGGGGCATTTGAAATTTTCAATCTTGAATATCTTCAAAAGTATAATAGATAGACATGTCATTCCACTTTCTACTAGGGGTTATTGACCATTGCGCATCTAATGAATTTAAAACAAATGTTCTAGGAATTTAAATGATGCTAATTAGCAGTATTGGAAATTTTCAATCTTGAATATCTTCAACACTATAATAGAAAGAGATGTCATTCCAACTTCTACTAGGGGGAAATTGCCCAGTGTGCATCCAATGAATTCAAAACAAAAGATGTAACAATTTAAATCATGCTAATACGCAGCATTTGAAATTTTAAAACTTGAATATCTTCAAAACTATTAAAGATAGAGATGTCATTTAACTTCTACTAGGGGGTTATTGACCATTGTGCATGTGATAAATCTAACACAAAAGTCGTAGCAATTTAAATTATGCTAATTAGCAGCATTTGAAATTTTAAAACTTGAATACCTTCAAAACTATTATAGATAGAGATGTCATTTCAACTTTTACTTGGGGGGTTGTTGACCATAGCGAATTTAAAACAAAAGTTGTAGCAATTAACATTATGCTAATTAACAGCAAACGAAATTTTAAATCTTGAATTTCTTTAACACTTTAATAGATAGAGATGTCATTCCAACTTCTTGTAGGGGTTGTTGACCATTGTGAACCTAATGAATTACAAATAAAATTTGTAGCAATTTTAATTTTGCTAAATAGCACCATTAGAAATTTAAAATCTTAAAAAACTGCAAAGCAATAAAAGATTAGACGTAATTCCAACTTCTACCTCTGTGATATGGAATAGTCAAGGTGTGTGTGTCAACACACACTTTTTTGTGTTTCCTTTCTTTCTTTCTTTCTTCTTTACCGGCAAATTTGTCTGACACTTTTCTTGAACACTATTATACATACAAACTCCAAACTTGGCATGATTGTCCCTCCTTACAAGATATTTGACCGTTTTATACAAAGGAATGAAGATGTTTAAAATTATGCAAATTAGGGGCATTTGAAATTTTAAATCTTGAATATCTTCAAAAGTATAAGAGATACTGATGTCATTCCAACTTCTACTAGGGGGTTGTTGACCATTGCACACCTAATGAATTTAAAATAAAAGTTGTAGCAATTTAAATTATGCTAAATAGCACCATTATAAATTTTAAATCTTGAAAAACTTCAAAGCTATAATAGATAGACAGAGATGCCATTCCAACTTCTACTTCTGTGTTATGGAATAGTTGTACATTACCATACCAACATGCTTTGTAGACACACACACTGACTTGCGAAGCAGCAAATCATCTTTCCTAGTTTCTTTCTTTCTTTCTTTTATACCAGCAAATTTGTCAGACACTTTTCTCGAACACTATTATACATAGAAACTCCAAACTTGGCATTTTTGTACCTCCATACAAGGAGTTTGACTGTTTTATATAAATGAATGAAGATGTTTAAAATTATGAAAATTAGGGGCATTTGAAATTTTAAATCTTGAATATCTTCAAAAGTATCATACATAAAGATATCATTCCAACTTCTACAAGGGGGTTATTGACCACTGTGCATCTAATGAATTTAAAACAAACGTTGTAGCAATTTAAATTATGCTGATTATAAGCAGTATTTGAAATTTTAAAAACTTGAATATCTTCAAAACTATTATAGATAGAGACGTCATTTTAACTTCTACTAGGCGGCTATTGACCATTGTGCACGTAATGAATCTAAAACAAAAGTTGTAGCAATTCAAATTATGCTAATTATGCGCAGTATTTGAAATTTTTGAACTTGAATATCTTCAAAACTATTATAGATAGAGATGTCACTTCAATTTCTAGTTGGGGGTTGTTGACAATTGCGCATCTAATGAATCTAAAACAAAAGTTGTAGCAATTTAAATTATGCTAATTAGCAGTATTCAAAATTTTCAATGTTGAATATCTTCAACACTAAAATAGATAGAGATACCATTCCAACTCATACTAGGGGGTTGTTGGCCATTGCACACCTAATGAATTTAAAATAAAAGTTGTAGCAATTTCAATTATGCTAAATAGCACCATTAAAAATTTCAAATGTTGAATAACTTCAAAGCTTTAATAGATAGAGATGCCATTCCAACTTCTACTCCTGTGTTATGGAATAGTTGTACATTACCATACCAATATGCTTTGAAGACACACACATACTGAATTGCTATGCAGCAAATCATCTTTCCTAGTTAAAGTGTGTGTGTCAACAGGCACTTTTTTGTTTTTCCTTCCTTCCTTCCTTCCTTCCTTCCTTCCTTCCTTCCTTCCTTTCTTTCTTTCTTTCTTTCTTTCTTTCTTTCTTTCTTTCTTTCTTTTTTCTTTACTGGCAAATTTGTCTGACACTTTTCTCGAACACTATTGTACATAGAAACTCCAAACTTGGCATGATTGTCCCTCCTTACAAGATATTTGACCGTTTTATACAAAGGAATGAAGATGTTTAAAATTATGCAAAATTAGGGGCATTTGAAATTCTAAATCTTGAATATCTTCAAAAGTATAAGAGATACTGATGTCATTCCAACTTCTACTAGGGGGGTTGTTGACCATTGCACACCTAATGAATTTAAAATAAAAGTTGTAGCAATTTAAATTATGCTAAATATCACCATTAGAAATTTTAAATCTTGAAAAACTTCAAAGCTATAATAGATAGATAGAGATGCCATTCCAACTTCTACTTCTGTGTTATGGAATAGTTGTACATTACCATACCAATATGCTTTGTAGACACACACACTGACTTGCGAAGCAGCAAATCATCTTTCCTAGTTTCTTTCTTTCTTTCTTTTTTACCAGCAAATTTGTCAGACACTTTTCTCGAACACTATTATACATAGAAACTCCAAACTTGGCATTTTTGTACCTCCATACAAGGAGTTTGACTGTTTTATATAAATGAATGAAGATGTCTAAAATTATGAAAATTAGGGGCATTTGAAATTTTAAATCTTGAATATCTTCAAAAGTATCATACATAAAGATATCATTCCAACTTCTACAAGGGGGTTATTGACCACTGTGCATCTAATGAATTTAAAACAAACGTTGTAGCAATTTAAATTATGCTAATTATAAGCAGTATTTGAAATTTTAAAAACTTGAATATCTTCAAAACTATTATAGATAGAGACTTCATTTTACTATTTACTAGGCGGCTATTGACCATTGTGCATGTAATGAATCTAAAACAAAAGTTGTAGCAATTCAAATTATGCTAATTATGCGCAGTATTTGAAATTTTTGAACTTGAATATCTTCAAAACTATTATAGATAGAGATGTCACTTCAACTTCTACTTGGGGGTTGTTGACCATTGCGTATCTAATGAATCTAAAACAAAAGTTGTAGCAATTTAAATTATGCTAATTAGCAGTATTCAAAATTTTCAATGTTGAATATCTTCAACACTAAAATAGATAGAGATATCATTCCAACTCATACTAGGGGGTTGTTGGCCATTGCACACCTAATGAATTTAAAATAAAAGTTGTAGCAATTTCAATTATGCTAAATAGCACCATTAGAAATTTCATATGTTGAATAACTTCAAAGCTTAAATAGATAGAGATGCCATTCCAGCATTCCAGCTTCTACTCCTGTGTTATGGAATAGTTGTACATTACCATAGCAATATGCTTTGAAGACACACATATACTGATTTGCTATGCAGCAAATCATCTTTCCTAGTTAAAGTGTGTGTCAACAGGCACTTTTTTGTTTTTCCTTCCTTCCTTCCTTCCTTCCTTCCTTCCTTCCTTCCTTTCTTTCTTTCTTTCTTTCTTTCTTTCTTTCTTTCTTTCTTTCTTTCTTTCTATTTCTTTCTTTTTTTCTTCTTTCTTCTTACCAGCAAATTTGTCAGACACTTTTCTCGGACACTTTTATACACAGAAACTCCAAACTTGGCATGATTGTACCTCCATACAAGGAGTTTGACTGTTTTTCACAGAGGAATGAAGATGTTCAAAATTATGCAAATTAGGGGCATTTGAAATTTTCAATCTTGAATATCTTCAAAAGTATAATAGATAGACATGTCATTCCAACTTATACTAGGGGGTTGTTGACCATTGCACACCTAATGAATTTAAAATAAAAGTTGTAGCAATTTCAATTATGCTAAATAGCACCATTAGAAATTTCAAATGTTCAATAACTTCAAAGCTTTAATAGATAGAGATGCCATTCCAACTTTTACTCCTGTGTTATGAATAGTTGTACATTACATACCAATATGCTTTGAAGACATACACACACTGATTTGCTATGCAGCAAATCATCTTTCCTAGTTAAAGTGTGTGTGTCAACATGCATCTTTCTTTCTTTCTTTCTTTCTTTCTTTCTTTCTTTCTTTCTTTCTTTCTTCTTCTTTCTTTCTTTCTTTCTTTCTTTCTTTCTTTCTTTCTTTCTTTCTTTCTTTCTTTCTTTCTTTCTTTCTTTCTTTCTTTCTTTCTTTCTTTCTTTCTTTCTTTCTTTCTTTCTTTCTTTCTTTTCTTTCTTTCTTTCTTTCTTTCTTTTTCTTCTTTCTTCTTTACCAGCAAATTTGTCTGACACTTTTCTCGGACATTATCATACACAGAAACTCCAAACTTGGCATGATTGTACCTCCATACAAGGAGTTTGACTGTTTTTTGCAGAGGAATGAAGATGTTTAAAATTATGCAAATAGGGGCATTTGAAATTTTCAATCTTGAATATCTTCAAAAGTATAATAGATAGACATGTCATTCCAACTTCTACTAGGGGGTTATTGACCATTGTGAATGCAATGAATTTAAAACAAAAGTTGTAACAATTTAAATTATGCTAATTAGCAATATTCGAATTTTCAAAACTTGAATATCTTCAAAACTATTAAAGATAGACATCATTTTAACTTCTACTAGGGGTTTATTGACCATTGCGCATCTAATGAATCTGAAGCAAAAGTTGTAGCGTTTTAAATTATGCTAATCAGCAGCATTTAAAATGTTTAAACTTGAATATCTTCAAAACTATTATAGACAGAGATGTCTTTTCAACTTCTACTTGGGGGTTGTTGACCATTGCGCATCTAATGAATTTAAAACAAATGTTCTAGGAATTTAAATTATGCTAATTAGCAGTATTCGAAATTTTCAATCTTGAATATCTTGAACACTATAATAGATAGAGATGTCATTTCAATTTCTACTAGGGGGTTGTTGACCATGCGCACCTAATGAATTTAAAATAAAAGTTGTAGCAATTTAAATTATGCTAAATAGCACCATTAGAAATTTTAATTCTTGAATATCTTCAAAGCTATATTAGATAGAGGTGCCATGTCAACTTCTACTCTTTGTCATCAAAATAATCCTGAGATCATAAGTAACAAACTTACTATTGGTCACTTTGCTGTTCCAGTTAAAATAAAAGAGTTACAAACCCATAAAACATATATTGTTACCATGGACACAGAACATTCAAAATGGGCCGGTGTGCAGCCACAGTGGTCCAGGGTAGGTGGGGGGGGGGGAGTGCTAAGAGTTAAAGACTTAATGTCCCTCATTCTTACTAAAAACAACTTTACTTTCAATGGCCGCCACTACCTTCAAACTTGCGGCACAGCCATTGGTGCCAAGTTCGCAGTCAACTATGTTAATATATATGTATACAAACTTCTTGACCAACTGCTCCCACAGGTCCAGGGCCTCAAACCACTTTTCCCACAACGTTACATTGATGACCTTTTTTGTATCTGGCCACATGGCCACAGTTCCCTCCTGGTCTTCCGAGATAGACTTAATGAAGCACACAACTCCATTAAATTTGAGCTCCACTCATCCCCCTCTGAAATCCCCTTCCTAGACACTCTAGATTACATTAAAGATGCTAAACTTCAGACTAGACTCTAAAGGAAGCCCACAGACCGACAGCCTCCACAAGACGTACATCCTGCCACCACCCTCATACCAAGACTGCCCTCCCTTACAGCCAGGCACTTTGCTACCACCACATTATCTCCGACCCAGCCATCCTTGACGTGGAACTGGACTCATTAGTATAAGCCTTCCAGCACAGAGGATATTCCACCAAAGACCTCAGACCCAAAATAAACAAAGCTAAACATACACCTAGAGAAAACACACTCCAATATAAAACAGCCCAGAATACATACCACAGGCCAGTACTAGTTCTCCCATTCCATCCCAACCTCCAAAACCTAACTAAGCCATTGAAACAGCTCTGGGAAAAGCACTGCCTATCGAAACCATTACTGTCACCCTTGTTTCAGGACTACCCCATGCTTTCCTTCAAAAGACCCTGTAACCTCAAAGAATATGGAGTCAAGGCAGCACTGCCCCCGTCCAGCCCCGACATCTCTTCTGACAAAGACACAATCATCCCACCCCCTCCCCCAGGAGTCCATAAATGTCCACTTCCCCACTATCAAGCCTGCATATATATATGTATAGGGACCACTTTCCACAACTACCAAACCCCCACCCAAGTCCATCACATCCACAACCACCTAAGCTGCTGGTCCACCCATGTAGTATACCTGATCAACTGCACCAAATGCAAAGTGCAATACACAGGCCAAACAACACAACCGTGCACTTTCAAAACGGCTACACCGACACCTCTCTACCATAATATTATGAAGACAAACCCATGCTTCTCTCAGTCTTCACTTTAAGGCCAGGTTACGTTCTGCCATTGTAATCTAGTCCCCACAAGGAGACCGAATATACACTGGCAAGGCCCCACTGCGGAATATTCATTTGGTTTTTATATGACACACACATACAAGAATAATTGTAGCTCCCAGGCGATGTGTATCCGCTTGAGATTGTATATTACATGAGACATACTGATTGTTATTCCCTTACGATGTTTATCCTCTTGGGGATTTTTATATTACTGGATACCATGGACTAACAAGTAAACAGTCTCCATCCATGGTCTGTACATGCCCATACTTGAATTAATTGCACTCATAGCTCAGTTGGGCACATTTGTCCAATTTCATTCACAGTTGCAACCCTCCCCCTTTTTACCAGTATCTACTGAGCATATTTCTGTTGGGTTTTTCAATACATTTAACCCTTAAAGGGTCAGGTTAATTTTTGTTCCAGTGAAATTAAAAGTAACAATTTTCATTGAACACAGTGCACTAGGAACAGTTTTCTTTGCAGCATACCAAAAGTATATATCATTGTAATACCTGGAGTACCAAGTTTCATTATGTGCAATAAATTGCTAATAGTCACGTGACTGGTTGCCATGGCAACCACTCTAATCACTAATAAATGGCAAAAAATCATTAAAAATCTGCTAAATAAGAGAACAAAGTATCTCCTCATTTGATGTGAAGCACCCTTTTCTCAACATATGCATGGTATTTGGATAACTAGAGAAATAAACTTTCAGCAAACTTTGAAAATAAAACATAGATCATATGACCTGTTTCCATAGCAACTGTTAAAATATTGCTTGTACTTGGCTAAAAAGCGGTAAAACTGCATTTTACATAAGTCTGCAGAACCAGTAACAGGCAGTTACTTTGCATAACAAAATTAGTCACCATAACTATTCATAGATTATATTCCAGGTTAAATATTATGTTAAAAATGACTGAAAAAAAAAACAACACTGCAGTATTTTTATGGAGAATTTGTGGTTTTCCTCCATTTTGCCATGGAAACAAAGCGTGGTTGGATCCACAATCATAATATTATGTGCCAAGCTTTATACTGATATGTAGTTTGCAAATGTGGATGACACCATGCATGTATACAGTGTACATGCAATAATAGTCATCAATTCCAGTGCAAAAGGCAAAGTAGGCCCTCCCTATTGGCTGCCTGTCACAATTTTTGAGACTGACAACAATATTTATCATGTATCTGCAACCATGCTCCTCCTCCCCCTTCTCCCCCCAACCCCCAACCCCCAACCCCCGTGTAAATTGAGTGCATTCAGAGAAACAGTTTAGGTTTGAATGCAAGGGTCCATAACTGGGCCAATGCAAAAGGTCTTGTTCATAAAGTTTATTGATAAACACAGGTTTGACAGGGAAACATATTAGGGGATACTTGGGAAGAGCAAGGGCATTGCGTGAGTCAGTGATTGGGTGAGTGATCGGCTGCAACAAGCCTGAATGACTGGGTATGGGACCCACTGTGGAACCACATGGTCCGTTGAAACGCTTGAATTCTGTGGGCTCCAGCCTCATTATAAACAAAATACTTACATCCTCACACCCAACATCGACTTCACTGTCCCCCTCCTCTACATAATCCCTCCCTGCCCACTCCTGAATAAGGTTAATAGCCTCGGCACTTTTATATAATTGACGGACACCTGCAGCTGAACTGGTGCCAGATGCTGCCCTCTTCGTGACGTCACGCACCTCAAGGGAATTCCCGGGGAATCCCCTTAACGACAAGCAGGGACGCTAGACGGAGTGGTATACATAAATAGATCGATGTGCTTCTTGGGGGAAACACAACAGCTGTCTGTGCACAGTTTGGTGATGATTTATGGGTTGTTTACTCAAGTAAGGCTAAGCAAGTGTGAGCCCTGCATAAAATCATGTGATTACCGGTCGTTAACGACCGGTCTGACCGTTTAAGGGTTAACTGCAATCAAACTCCGTGATCCCACCTCGGTGACTCAAAATCATAAGCCTTTATCAACAGTGAACTTCATTTTGCTGTTTTCCTTGTTTAATTTGGTTCAAGAAGGAAATGTGATCATCATGGCAATCCCCTTGAACAGCAAGTCCCACTGTATAAAACATATTGGGCAGATGTATATATTCAACGAATCTAAGTGTAGTATAGATTGTGATGCAGGCAAATGCAGTGAAGGTTCATTATAATGACACTCGGCAATCTGCCATATTCACTCAACCTCTTCTTGTTCACCAAAAGATGCAAGGAAAGTGTAAGGGAACTAGCTTGTTATTTGGCAGGGTCAACTTCACATTTTAGACCACAAAGGATGTCAAAGGTGAGTCTCACTGCATTCAGCCTTTACAGCGCCAGTGACATAAATCTCATTGACTGATGTGTATCCAGTCACTCGTGTGTTTTGCATATGGTGCTCTTTGGCTGATTTGTATATAGCGTTCAGCAGATTAAGCCCCTTATCATGTTATATACCCCCCCCCGCCCCGCCACACACACACACACACACACCTGTTTGTGAACTGTTCCTGGCTCCCCATGTGACCCCTTGTGAGCAAGCTGCAAACCAACAAAGCTATCTTCCAATGTATTCGAGAGTCGATTCATGTATGTGAAGTATACAGATATTTAAGGCAGTTGGCAAATTTAGAATAATATAAAAAAAAAGGAGGATTTGAATCTCTTGCTTGGGAGTCCTATTATTTCCGGGTCATGTTGTGTTAGCCCATTAATGTGACATACTTAATGGTGCGGGGGTTTAGTACATTTTATCCATGTGTTATCCATTTATGTCTTGTGTCACATTGTACATGTTATGTACAAACATATACAAATATCTATGTTCCTTACCAGTACTGGTTTTGACGAGTGTAAGGTACAACCTAGACTTTCTGAAGTCGTTTTCTTAGGTAGTTTTCAGTATAACATATTAATGTATTGACTTATGATAAATGTCATTTTTGTGACTGATAATAAAGATATTTTTACTTAATTAATTCGTCTGAGGGCAATTATAGGGTCGAGCCAATACAAGCGAGGCCACAAAGCGGCCCAGCGAGTCGTTTGTCGTGAAGAAAACGACTTTTAATGACCGAACGCTTCACAGATCATCCTATAGATGTCTCTACTTGTCCGTCAACTTTTTTGGCCGGTCATTACTTTCCCAGGTTGTCAGGCCCCCGAGGGAGCAAAAGTCGAGGGACGGGTCGAGGAGGTCTGAGAGATCTGACGCTTTGGGGCTGAGGCGAAAAAGGATGACAAAGACCTATCAGAGTCGGTTAGCGCCTTGGAGCATGCCTGGTCTTCCGAGCAGGCCCAAAGGTCCTGTGCCCAGCAGACCACTTCCACCAACTCTCCTCCAAACAAAACTCCAGAGAAGAGGGGTCCTGTGCGGGCTCTACAAAAGATCAGGTCAGGCAGCTTTTGACCCTGGAGGTAGGTGTTCCTCCATAACAAACAAAGGTTCACCTCCAGGGTGCAAGCGGACCGCACCTGGTGATTAACAGCTTGCGACAAAGTCACGAGGAGTGTCGCCTGGTCTAACCAGTCTTGCATGGCCTACGCAATCTGAACGGAGCCCTTGAGGTCCTCAAGGAGAGACCCCAAAGCGGCCAACGACATGTCATAGTAGGACCCTCTGCTGACGCCGAAATGGTTCTCAGCTGCCGAGCATCCAACTCCTCCCAGTCTAAGTCCACCGGCAGTGAACCCAACGGGAAGATCTGCTCTGGCTCAGAGCTTAGGGAGGAGTCGCCCCTGCCTCAAGTAGCCAGATGTCGGCGGCCTCACGGGAACCCAAGTGCCATGAGTCTTGGCTGTGAGCTGGTCTTAGAACTCAGCTACTAAGGGCGCATATGGACATATGTTGACTCGTGTCCTCCAGAGACAAGCCCTTGTACGACAGTGCAACAGCGCTCGACCTCTCATCCGCTGGCAGAACCACAGCTTCATCAACAACCAGGCTCTCAATAAGAGCTCTGACGTGTCAAGACCCTTAGGTGCAGGCGCAGCGTCCATGGGGGCAAGGGCCGAAGCCTCTGCAGAGCCCATGGCTGCCGGCTCTTTGTGCCTGTCCGAGAATGAACAGCACAAATGATGAGCTTGTATCGGACAAATCCAACATCAGCGCCTCATCTACCACCTTGGTGTCCAGGTCCGCAGACTCTGGAGAATGTGGATGCCCAAAGCCTTGTCGGACAATGTATTGCCCGAGGGCGATGGATCAACCGCCTGTGACAGCAGGGGATCTGTCATCATGCCAGGCATAGGGATAGCGAGCACCACAGACGCCGCCTCCACTTGCTCCTCCCATGAGGGGAGAGAGATGGAAGGCAATGGAGACTCATATGCCCAGATCTCGGAGGCCGCAGGCCAGAGGGATCTGGCTGAGGCTCTGCAAGGCCACTATCCTGGACCTCAGCTGCCATCAACTGAGCAATCTGCTCACAGGAGGGGTCCGGAGGGAGTTCAGAGAACTCCCTGACCTGAGGTCTGAGAGAGAGCTGACTCAATGCAAAAGCAGCCAGATGCTCTGCTGACCGAGTCTGCTCCGACTCGGCGACAGTAGCGGTGGCCAATGCAGAAGTCGACTGAGCTTCATCACGCAACCACCGATCCTCATAGCACTCATGATCCGCCTGCTGCTGGAGAGAGTAAGGCAGGGTACCTGGCTCAAACGTAGCGACCAGCAGAATTGCCAACTGCACACTCCGGAGGTGCAGGAGGGACTGCTGTGCTACTGTCAGGGGAACAGAGGATTCTGCCTGGGCCGGGGGTGGCCGAAGGCCCACTGGCAGTGGAAGGATCCCCCTTTCTAGGTGTCTTCCTGCTTGGACACTATGCCTTCGTTTACCACTTGAGCTCTCGGATCCGGGAGTTCGGGGAGCCAACGGGCCTGCCACCAGTGCCTTAGCTGGCACTCCAGGCTTATGGTATGAGCGCTCAGACTGGCCAGGGTGCTAGCTTTCCATATTGCCCAGACTTAAGATCTGAGCATTCGGACTGGCCAGGGTTCCGGAATATCGGGGCAGGCACTCGTAAGTTTCCACCTAGGACGCACCTGTTTACGAGGTTGCTGTCTGAGCAACGACCATTTGGCTTCTGGAGAAGTTGAAAATAGCCTTAACACACACAAAAAATCACAAAAAAATAGAAAAAAATCACAGCACCACTCGGTAAACAAATTCAGAACTAGGAGTCCCTAGGAGTGTTTCTATGTAATATGAAACTAATTGGGTGAGCGGTTTCAGAGAAGATTTTTTAAGATTTGTCCCAAAAATAAACAAAAAATCATAAAAAAATACAAAAATCACTGGAGCATGACCCACTGAACAAACTTAATAGAAACCCATCCAAGGTACATTGCCACCAAGTTTGAAGTGAATCTGGCTGACTGTTTTGGAGAAGTTGATTGTCGACGACAGACAAAGGACCATAAAATTAGCTCAGCTACTGACAAGTCAGCTGAGCTAAAAAAAAAACCTTCTCCATTTTCATTTGGCCATATCTGAAAGATAAAGGAAAATAAGACAGTCAACATGAATATGAAACCAACATTTGTGATCAGCCAGGATCTACTGCAGTTCTGCTGTTGATTGGCTTACTTCTGTGACAGCAACAAGAAGCATGCAAATGCTTCAAGCTAAGTTTGTGCATGCATAGCCACAAATGCAGTCCTTCTGGTCTCTGCTGTGACACTCCCCTCCTCAGGCCCTAAAAGTTTCTTGGTCTTCTATCTGCTCATACAGTCCTCTCTGTCAAGCTGGCTGTGTGTTTTAATCTTTTAGTAAACTGCACCATTGGACAGAAATTGACTGAAGATAATTACAATTGGTGCTGAATAAAATGTTCTTAGGATCATGACAGTCCTGAAGATCAAGTCAGCTTTGTGGAGCACCAGACACTCAAAAACCCAGCTTGGTATTAGGTACTTTGCTAATATCACTGTGCACACTCACATACAAATGAACCTTTCATAATTGTTCTAGGGATTTTTGTGCACTCTGCTTGCTGAATTCATGTGAAAAGTTCCTAATAAAGTTGGCTGCAACAACTTTGTTTTCTTGTCGTCTACCATGATTACTATCCTGTATGAATAATGTTTGCAGGGTTCTACCTGAGGTTTAATCTTTAATTTTTCCTGGGTACTCCTTGCATAAATATTTGGGGGTCCCATACCAAAAAAAAAAAAAAAAAAAAGAGAGAGAGAGAGAAAGAGAGAGTCCCATACCTTGTCATGCCTTGATAGTATAATACTCTCAAGGCAAGTAATTACTAATATATGGTATTGGTAATTATCATCATAAGTGAATTGAAAAACTTGGCCTCCTTTGAAGGATATTGGTCACCTGTTCCCGGACAAGCTAAAGGTCCCCCTAAACCTCACTTCTCCATACTGAATCTGAATTTACTTGTCCCATCATAGGCTCTAAATGCCATACTATCAATTTGTTAATCCAGAATAATCTATCCTCTTTGTTTTTAATATATTTTTTTTCAGTTTTATTTATTTGCTGTTCTTTCACTGGATTTTTCTGAGTATATGCATCTGAAAAATGTGCAAGAAATTCACAATAACAGTCTGACAATTAATATGTTGCATGAGATTAAACCCACAAAAGATCTACTAGTTTTATTCAAAACAAATTTCAACAGTGTTTAAATTTAAAATGTTGGATTTTGAAATCAATTTATCTTGTGAAGTGTTGGATTTGACATGCTTATGATAAGCCTGTTTTTTTTCACAGAATTATCAAAGGTAATCTGGCACCCGTCTTTTATTAAAATACCTCATTCAAGGTTTCATACCAGTAATTCAACCTGGGGAAACACAGACAAACAGAGCTACCACCTTCTAGTTCACTCAATGGATTACAAACATATACATTTTATACACCAAACTGTTTGTAAAAAGTTTTATATCAAATAAACACCAGAAAACATGGGCATGAATGGGTAATTTTTCAGCAAATTACCATGGCAACCAGCCCTGCGTAGTACTACTTGCAATATCATTGTGCGCACACAGTGTTGACTCCAGCAGAACCACTGTGTATACTGGTGCCAATGTGCATACCTTCATAATATTCATGTCAACTCAAAGTATACATTGTTTTCCACTATCAAGCCAAAATCTGCCTTTCTGGTGGCATATTTTTTTAAAATACCGCCCTTTGCATCCCCAGGCCTCATATTTTATTGGCACTCTCCAATCATGTTACCTCAGCACAGCCATAATTACCCCCTTTGAACCTCAATTGCTTCATACCCTTCTGCCCAAGCTACCAAATTCCTCTAAAAGTACATGTATTTATTTAACATACATATAGCATGAATATATGTGATGCTTGTCAAGACTTACTGATTAGTGATTAGTATGCCCTCTTGTGTCACATTTGAGGCATTACTGAGAATGACACATGCTGATCAAGCTTGAATGTGAGGAGATAGCTCCACACTGTTGGAGCTTCAGACTTATACATTAGAAAGGATTTAGTGAAAATATGTTCAATGAACATACAAAATGGAGTACTGCAAAAGCAAAGCCAAAATGTCAAGCTCTAGTGAAGCTTTTGAAACACTGGTAGGTAAGAACCTGTATTATTGCCCATCGCCATCTTTTCCATATTACATTTTGAAATTTTCTTTGCACTGTTTATTTTACATCTTGAAATTTTCTTTGCATGTTTCAGGTTGTAAGATATTTTCTCTCACAGCACAATTGTTTTCAAGATAAAATGTATCATCTGAAGTCCTAGAAGTGCAATTTATCGATGGTTTATGCTGGGTCCCACTAGACGTCGCTTTACCGCTATGTTAAAAAATACGTGATAAAATGTGTGTTTCCAATAGATTGGTGAAATTTTGATTTTTGTGTTGAGACCCCCTCCCCCTGTCCCATAAGTTATCAAAGTTTTGGAATGGAATTCTTTGTACATGATCCCTTAAACATGTTTTAAAATAAGGATAGGTAATAACAACACGACAAAAGCAGTCCTATTATGTGACAATACACAGCAAGTTCTCTGCTGGTGGTCAGTGGATTAATGTGTCTGTTATTCTTAAGTGTAATAAATATGGCCCGGGCAAGCATCTCATTGACCAGGTCAAAGGTCAAGGTAGCTTGATTTTCATGGGTGACACTGCATGAGTCACTGAACAAAAAGTTCTGTACATCTATTATGTCTATTATTGCCCTTTTTGTGGAAAGTACTTAAATGATTTTTTGAAGATTACTTCAAACTTGTTCCTTTGTGGGTAACTTCATTGGCATCTTCAACTGAAAGTACACGAAACTTGGCGGTGATGATGAAAACACCCTGCTAACAAGAGGGGCTGAAATCCCAAATTATATCTGAAAGATACTCACTGTCAAGACCTTATATGTGTCAAGCACATTACGTACTCTTGAAACAGCCTGAGTTTCTGACCTGGTCCCTTTGTTCTATCCTAGAAAAGAAAAATAAATAAATGTTATACCCAATGAAAAATCACTAAGCATGTGTATACATGTACATGTATTGGCAATATAACATTTTTTCTAGACAAGTACCAGGAAAAAATCCATTACAAGTGTGTACAGTAGAATCTTGAATTAAGACCACCTCTATAAAGAGACCATTTCTATATTATGACTACCAATTCATGGACCCTTTTTTGTTTATCCTAACTTAAATAATATCCCCCATTAAGACCACTCCTATTAAGACCACATTTTCCAGTCCCTTGGGAGGTCTTTATAGGAAGATTCAACTTTAATGAAATGTTCAGATTTAAGCAGCTAGCTATGTGCTGCATAATACCTTCTGTGGTAATATGTATGATTTGATAATACATATACAACATTTACATACTGACAAGGGTAAAATAACTTGCAGGATTCACATTTGTCCTGCTTTCTCCTTTCCAGTGATTTATTCTTGCGGCCTTATCCTTCAGGCTTGTAAATGTAAGTCAATGACCACTTTGGTATGCAGGTAAATTAACATGGGCTGCTCAAGTGACATAACTCACATTTCTCTACACAAGTGCAAGTGAACCATTTCTCTGTTTCCTGCTTCAGAACTACATTATTTTACTTTGATGAATTTCACAAAAGGGTTTAATACAAATGTATATGATTTCAATAACTTTGCTTGATAAAAACTAGATAACTCTCTCAAGATTCCTGTTTTCCTAAGTTTTACAATGAAACAACAGAATTAAACATGATGTTTCATACTTTACATGATAAACTTAAAATAATCTTCAAAAGTACAATATTTCAGGCCAGTTTTGCCTTTCAATTTGGAAAAAAATGGCCATAATGGTTACATATTCAATTAACAATACTTTTCACTCTTCTCTACTTGGCCTAACATTTTAAAGAAAGAGCTCTACACCACAGAATTCCGTACAATTGGTAGACTTGAATGAAAATACATAATGTGATACATATATTTGGAATAACAGTGAAATATCCTTACCTGGTCACTTAGTTTAAACTATCTTTAACCATTTTGCCACTCTTTCACTCAATGAGACTTACCCCTCCAGACAAAGGAAAAGTTGGGTGACCATGTGCTTTGTGCCTCTCTCACTTGCAGAGACACTAAAACTTACAAAAGTTATGAAAAACATGTAAAATAAAGTGGATAAAGTAAAATAGACACTTACCTGTGATATCAAAAAGAAAAGTTTTAACTTTTCACATTCACAACCACAAGTGGGGCTGGCAATTCCTTTTTTGTTTAGACATGCCGGGGCATCTGGGGGACATCCATGCAGTGTCTTCAAAGTTACAGTAGCAAAGGGGAGACAATATGGGGGATGCTGCCTTATATACTAAGACAATTGATACCTCATTAGCATACACTTGTGAATATACATGTGCATGAAAAGTATGCAGTAATATCCTTTCTTGCCGCTGGTTGGCTCTGTGTGGCTACTTGCCCGAAACAAGATTGCAACAGGCTTGATCAGTCAGATGCTGTTGCAAGACAAGTGTCCATAAATAACCAAAAAAAAAAAAAAATTGGTTAACCCTGGGCTGCTAACCCATACTGGGTTACATAAACACAACGGTCAGTATGCAGATATGGCAAGTGTAAGACCTGGAAATATAAGTAAATAAATATCAAGGCATTGCACATAACCCCACATAGAAAGAAGCACCACATGATAACCATGATATTGACAAAACATGTATCATTGAGCAGTTTAATATTGTCTGATTATATTTACATAAAATAAATACATGTATCTGTATAAAATTTGCAGCTATTGTCATCTTTCATAATTCGTAATGTCGGCCCGGATTTGTTCCGTTTTTAGTTCCTTTGGTGACTGGAGATGAAATGTTCCAAATGAACTCCAATGGGCTGGCCATGGTGATGTCAGTTTTGACAGGTGGTATACGCATCTGACATTTCTTTATATACCTCAACAAATGTCCCACCAGTTTGACAGGATGCAGACATTAGTGGACATGAATTCTCTGTCCCTAGGAAATAAACACATGTAAATATGTACATTTAAGATCCCTCAAAACTTTTCACTACCTTTGTAATATTACTCCAATAATATACACATGCACGTGTCATATATATTACTGTATCGTGTGTATTGTACTTTAAAATATATATATAATGGTAGAACTCCATCCAATTACTGAAAAACACTGTGAATGACAAAAAGAAAAGTATGTCTTTCATTTTTAAAACTTCTTTTGATTTTTGATACAAAGTCATGATAATAAAAAATAAACATACCAAGTATACTATAATCTTCATTCGTTCTAATTTTGCTTGATGTTTCTGTATGGTCAGGTTGCAATGTTAGGGGTACCTACCTCTACATGTGCACTACAGACAGTCTGTGTTGGAAGTGTGTTTGCCTCTGTGAGTCCTGACTGTACAGAACATGGAAATACATACATAAATTAAAAAAAATTACTTTTCATTGTTTGACAAACAAGGCTATCATCTGCACAAAACATTATATGCAAGTGGATAAAAAAGAAGCAAGTATTCAATCGACTCGGGGCTGTCACCAAAATCACTGAATTACCACAACCACGTCCATGATACTGACAGGTGGGACAAGGAAGCCATGTCAGGTGGTGTAATCTACACACCCAAGCTTGCTATTATGACTGTAAATCTAAAGCAGGGATCTGTCTCCCATTATCATTGGACGTATACTTTATTACTCAACTGATTCATGATATATCTTTCATTGCTTGATTTGAAATTACACTTTAATAATGTTCATAGGTAAGTTTTGTCTGATGTATTTTCAGACTTTGAGATGCAAATATCCAACATGCTGGCTAATTACAATCACACCAAAGTTTTTGCCTTCAGTACATTACATTTAACAACATGATCAAATATAAATTGATTTTCATGACATCGACTATAAGTAGATTCAAGCATAATATCCAAGCTTACCTCTCGATCATTTCTTGTAGGTCTACACTGTGATGACACTTTTTACTTGGAGTCAGACATACTGATTTTACTTTAAGTGCCAGATTTTCTTTTCTTTTTAAGAAACAGTTCTTTTCCATCTCTGTTGTCACTGTGGGTATTGGGTTGAGATATTCTCAAGTTGGTTGATCTCCACCAACAAAATGTTCAGTACACACATAGGTATGCTGGTGATGTTTTCTGTTCCCAAAATTTTGCAAACTGCAACATTAGATCCACTTGAGATCACTTTCCAGGTTTGCCTCGGTCTTTGGAATGACATAAAATGAACTCCTTTGTCACACTGTCTCTTCTGTTGATGTACTGTTGATATGAATTACATGTGCTATACCAGCACGTCTTTGGTCATCTGGTATTTTGTCAAATTACATGTTCAATTAAGTCACTTTTTACCACTGCTGAGTATGCCGTTACCCATGTACTATACATAGACAAGTTGGTGGCTCTGGCATTGTCTGCTGGAGAGGTACTGTCGCTAGAGCCAGATTTATAGCGCATCCCAGGCCATGGCCAACTCCAACAATTATGGCCATGCAGCTAGCTGCCAACTATGAGGACAAACAAGCATAAAAAGTGGGCTGCTTATATGGCCAACTCAGGAAAATCAGCAGAGGATACCTCCATAAATACCAGTAGCTTGAATTGGCTATGGGATGGTTACACTGAGTGAGTATCACAGATGTTATTTCTTGTACACTGGCTGCAAACAAGTATCCACTTTCGTCAGCTCGGGGTGCAAGTTAATTTAGAATAGAATTTGGCTATATACATACCGTGGTCTCAATCTGTCTTGTGAGACAACCTGGTGGCAGCTGTAGGTCCAACAGTGAATAGTTTCTCAAAACAGGTGGTCTTTCATTAGATGCATACAGCACAATGTGTAATACAGGAGTCTTTAAAAAAGTAGTCTGTCACAAAGAGGTGGTCTTTATTGCAGGTACCATATACTGTATACATATTTGTGGTTAGCAAAATAAATAAGTAAGTAAATAAATAAATAAATTAATTAAAGAATAGAGGCAAGATGGCATAAAGACAAAACCACACCACAAACTGACAAACGACTGTTGTAACAAGACATGACAAAGACTGACAAAAGGCTGAACTAACAGAACATAACACACACTAACAAGAGGTTAACCTAAGAGGACATGACAAAGACTGACAAGAGGCTGACCTAACAGGACATGACAAAGACTGACAAGAGGCTGACCTAACAGGCCATGACAGAGGCTGGCAAGAGGCTGAACTAACAGAACATACCATACACTCATAACAGGCTGACCTAACAGGCCATGAAAAAGACCGACAAGAGGCTGACCTAACAGGCCATGACAAAGACTGAGAGAGGCTGATCTAAGAAGACATGACAAAGACTGACATGAGGCTGACCTAACAGGCCATGTCACAGACTGACAGAGGCTGACCTAACAGGACATGACAAAGACTGACAAGAGACTGATCTAAGAGAACATGACAAAGTCTGACAAGAGGTTGACCTTACAGGCCATGACAAAGTCTGACAAGAGGCTGACCTAACAGGCCATGACAAAGACTGACAAGAGGCTGACCTAACAGGCCATGACAAAGACTGACAAGAAGCTGACCTAAGAGGACAGGACAAAGACTGACAAGAAGCTGACCTCAGAGGACAGGATAAAGACTGACAAGAAGCTGACCTACATGTAAGAGGACAGGACAAAGACTGACAAGAGGCTGACCAAAGACAGAGGCTGATCTAAGAGGACATGTCAAAGTCTGACAAGAGGCTGACCTAACACACTATGACAAGAGACTGACCTAACACACCATGACAAAGACTGACAAGAGGCTGACCGAACAGGACATGACAAAGACTGAATAGAGGCTAACATAACAGGACATGACAAGACTGACAAGAGGCTGACTTAAGAGGATATGACAAACACTGACAAGAGGCCCTCTTAACCAGCAGAGCTGAGGATTTTCTGCGGATCTACAGATTTCGGAGAATCTGAGCTTCAAAATAATACTTGTCAATATTGTTGTAAACCGTTGAGAAAATTTTAGAGGTGGGGGTGGGGATAGGGTATGAAATGTTTGAGTTCTACCCCAAGCTCCTGGTCCGATGTAAGTCATGTTTTAATATCAGACATGTTGTTATTTTGAGCTGCTGAATGGTAATTTTAAACCTAATCCTGATTGGCTAATTATCCATGCCTTCGTGTGTACCAGCTAATCATGGCGGATTTTCATTTTATCCATATTGACGCTGACCCAAATGAAAATCGTGGCTTATTTGATCAGCATTGGAATTTATCATCAAGATCAACACAAATTATCACTTCAATCATGTACAAAATAGTGGAAAGAAAGAAGGAAGATCATGTGCAGGAGACTGACAAAACTTGACAGAACAAGTTTAGATGGGAATGGCTAGATGGTTTCTGTGGAAGTCAATGGAAAAACTTCGGACATTCCCCTGGCTGATACAATTTTAAAGTTGATCTGGCAGGAAAAGTTCTTTGCAATCTTTGCATTGAATTGATCAATTATGGAAGTGGAGGA
This sequence comes from Hermodice carunculata, assembly GCA_964020975.1. Taxonomy (NCBI): domain Eukaryota; kingdom Metazoa; phylum Annelida; class Polychaeta; order Eunicida; family Amphinomidae; genus Hermodice; species Hermodice carunculata. The sequence goes on along the minus strand of OZ026624.1, from coordinate 1,248,970 downwards.
CAAAAACACATTGAGGAACACATTCAAACAAAAAGGCATGTGGAAAAGCTTAATTCAGAACAAATGCAATTACTTGGTTGCCAGCGATGCGTCTCCACAATCATGGAGCAAGTCATGAGGAAAACAATGTTATGTACGGGATCAATCATGCCTTCAAGGATGCTGGAGTAACACCGACACCAGCAGTGAAACTTGCGGTGCCTATGTGTGATGGAGTCAGGAACTCATAGGTATATGGTGATTTTATCTGGCTTTTGTTTCTTCACAATTAAGCAGTTTTGTGATGTAATTATTTCCAATAGTCTGGTAAATGCAAGAAATGGCTGAAAAAGATGAGAGGCTGACAGGACATGACAAAGACTGATAGGACGCGGACCTAACAAGACAAGCCACAGACTGACAAGAGGCCAATCTAACAGGACATGACAAAGACTGACAAGAGGCTGACCTAGCAAGACATGGCACAGGGACAAGAGGCCGACCTAACAGAACATGACAAAGACTGACAAGAGGCTGACCTAACAGAACATGACAAAGACAGTCAAGAGGCCGACCTAACAGAACATGACAAAGACTGACAAGAGGCCGACCTAACAGAACATGACAAAACCTGACAAGAGGCTGACCTAACAAGACATGACGCAGACTGACAGATTAGACCATGACACACAGTGACAAGATCGGATTACCTACTTGGCCAAAACTGGCAACAGGCTGGCTTAACAGGAAATGACATGGACTGTGTCCAGGTGTCTGAAATCTGGCCACATCACCATTTACACTCACACAATAAGCCCGTGGTTGACTGGGCAAGGCACTGATCGTGTTGTGTAAATAAACCATAAGAGAAGCCCAGATCAAATGAGAGCACTCTTATCTAGCATATATTGTCGGACAAACTAAGTGCAAAACCAAAACAACTCATAACGAAAGGGGAAAAATTGGACCAGGTCAGATACCAGACCTGTAATCATACCATGGTGTGGCCCTCTGTTCAGAGACTTGAAGGCAGGACCAGCTGCCCCACGAATGAACTTGCTTAAAAACTAGACATACCTTCAAATTAGGTCATGGTAACACCAAAATCTAATCAATTCCATCTTGCCAGGTAAGGTAAGCATATTGTTAAACTTGAGCAAAATACATGGAGGAATTCTGTAGATATCGCGGTAACAAGAATATGCACATCTGGACGGACATCCAAATGGACAGACAGTCCAAAAACAGAAAGGGTCCCCCCATGGGGCAGACCCTTACAAAAGAAGATAAGGACCAGGTAGCTGGGCTCTGGCCAAGCCTAAAATAAATTCTAGGTCTGACTTCCAGACCAAAGTTCATGCAGCCCAGAGCAGGGTGTTATAAGGAATTTGAGCGTATGATTAAAGAAACTAGAGAAAGTCTTGCCCCATTAAACAAAAGTTACCCATGAACCTGATGCATTGCAAGACAAGTAAAGAGTTACTCTACTGATTATGGTATTCCATTGGTATGGTGATCTGTGCATAAGGACTTTAGAGAAGTTCCTCTATTAGCACTTTTTACCAGTAAACCTCTGGTGATGAAAAGTAATATACCATAAAGCATACACAAATTTGCTGCAATCAGGATTCTGGCCTGGGGTACACCAAGCTGGCAGTCTGGCAGGTCTATGTAAGTCCAGCTGGCCTCATTCATGTCCGGTCCAGTCCGGGCCCATTTTTGGATGATCCCAGGTCTAGTCCTGCTCCTGGACTGGCAAACAATCTCCACAAAGCCAAGGCAGCCTGGCATTCAGCAGACAAAATGTATGAAAATATTCTGAAAATTTCTTCTCTTTATAAACAAGTAAATTCAGCAAAGCTGCTTCGAGGATGACAGGAATAAAAACTTGTTCATGTACATACCACATAAATATATGTTAAAAGCTCTTGCTTGAAAAGTGATGTGAGGGGATAAAATTTTTGAAGAAAACTGTGATTAAGTCCATAATGCCCTTGACCATGCCAGTTCCAAATGCAGGCACATAAACTAAATGAGATGGTGCCATGGTGCATGTTGACCTGTTGACTCCTCTTGGCATTCCAGTTTCCACGTGATACTATTGGCCTAGGCCTACTTACCTGCTTTGAACAGAATCTCCACACACACAAGTAGGGGTGAAATGATGCATGAGTGCATTGGTTGAATTTAGCTTATGACGCGATACACAGTACAAGCAGAAAAAAAAGAAAAAAAAGATTCAATTTGATACAAAACAAATACCCCGACTTAGTGTGTAGCAATGATTTAAGTCCCATCTATATTGATAAAATGCACCTACACGGACAAAATAAAGGCAAATTTATTTCATTTTCCAACTTTTTACAAGTATATTTTAGCATTTGAGTCACAACATAGGGTAATTAAGGCTTCCTTTGACCTCGTTTTTGTGGAACCTACATGTTCAGCACATGCACATAGCCTCTGTCCTAGAAAATAGAACTGTTTATGCACTATTTCTTTTGATCCTCTGTTTTGTAGCCATCAAACGTCCTGTATTTTTTGGTGGTGAAGCTACTTTTGTCAGCCTCTGCAGCAATGATATCACCAGTGTGAAAGCATTTTGGCTTCCGGAAAGTGATAAATATACATGTAAATGTAGTCAAAATTGCAGACAAAACCAAATGTGTTTGCAAACACTGCAACACTGAAATGAAGTACACAGGATCTACCACGAATATCGCAACACATATGAAGAGACACCACCCATTTGTTGACATCAGAGTAGTGGAAACTGAATGTAAGTTAGATGCTACTTTAACTACTAGTACACAGGGCACAATAGCTTCAACTCGTAGTGGGGGTGGACGTAGTGGTGCTTTGAACGGTAGTAAATCTAGAATGTGTCAGCTTGTGATAAGAGATGCTTTCAAAACAAGACTGTCATTCAACTCTGTGCATGTGCAAGCCATTACCAGATCCACTGGAGCTTTTATGGGTATGAACCTGAGAAACTCCCATATTCCATAGCGGAAAGTGCAGAATGTTGGGAACTTTGGAGCCCCGGTATGCCATACCATCAAGATCACATTTTACCCAGAAAGTTATCCCTGGACTTTACAAAAAAGCAAGGAATACTGTGGAAAATGATCTGAGTAAATGTCCTGTCATAGCTATCACAACAGATGGATGGACTTCCAGGGCTAAAAGCAGCTCTGTTAACATCACAGCACACATGGTTGATGAAAACTTTCTGCTGAAGGACTATAATTTACAAACAAGGCCACTGAATGAATCTCACACTGGAGAAAATATAGCAAAAGTCCTTCAAGAAGCAGCAGGTGTATGGAATTTGCATAGGGATAATCTTACAATTCCCATTGTTACTGCCGATGCCAAAAAAATGGAATGTGCAGTGCGCCTTGCACTATGTGTGGGACCACATATAGGTTACTTCACCCACACTATAAACCTGGCCTGCCAGAGAGACTTGCAGGTAAACACTTTAGCTCGGCTTCTGGCTCCTGTCGGGAAAATTGTCTCTTACTTCCATAGAAGTAATGCAGCTGCAACTCTGTTAACTCATTCCATGCCAGTCCCTGATTTTTGTGTATATTTACCTAGATTTAAGACGACAATTGCATATATAAATTCTTCATTAAAAGAGCTTTCGTTCAAATCCCAACATGCCTATAGTCGTAATTAAGTCAGTGGTTCTGGCACTGAACAGGACCTGTGACCATAGTATGGAATGAGTTAAAGGTTAAACAGGAGTCACTTCACCTGCCGGCTCATAAACTGATAATTGACGTTTCCACTCACTGGAATTCCTCATTTGACATGTTAGAATATTATATAGAACAGCAAGCAGCAGTAATGGCTGTCCTCATGGATAAAGACATTTGTAAAAACTTGAGTGATGTGCCAACACTGTCTGAGCAGGACATTACGCCACTAGAACAGGCCATACAGATACCAGAGCCATTGAACACTTTCATTACACTTCTATGTGATGCGCACATACCAACAGTGAGCCTTATTCTTCTATTGAAGGAGCATTTGCTGTCCCACCTGGAAAGAGAGTTGAATGGTGAAAATTTGTCTGCTTCCTTCCGTGCAGTTGTCAACAAAATCTACAGTGGTCCCCCTTTCATAAGACCACCCCAAATGCACCAGAAATGTGGCCTTATAAGAGGGGTGGCCTCTCTTGAGGGCGAGTATATTATGGGAGTATGAAAACTTTGCGAGGCCAGTGATGGAAAACGTTCAAAAAAGAAAAAAAAATATTATATGGAAATCCCATACTTGCTGCCTTGGAAAAGTGGCCTTTCTAGAAGGGGTGGTCACTCTTCAGGGGGGCCTTATAAGAGGGGGACCACTGTACTCAGATCTAAAGAAAAGATACACTGATGGTGACATTGAGTTCTACTTGTGGCAGTCTGCAGCCCTTGTCATAATCCACGCTTGCACTCTCTTCTGATGTTGACAGATGACAAGAGATTTGCTGTCTGCAACTCACTTGTGTTAAAGTGTCAAGAGCATAGTGACACTCCCAGACCAAACATCAAGGTAGAACCAGGCACTGCTAACTTTAAAGTATATAATATGTATATGAATAGATGTAAAATATTAATAATAAATTAATAACTGCTGTTTTGATAAAATTATGAGATATGTTTTCAGCTGTTGTCTACTGTTGATGAATGGTGGTGGTGTAAACTTGAGAAGTTGGGATTACTGCAAGTCACTGAGAAAATATTTCAAAACAAATAAGATTGATGTATCTTTCAGCCTTTTAAAGTGAAATCATGACATGCACAATTTTAGCAAGTATATCAAGCCCTCGATCTCTAGCCAATCTACAGCCAATTTTGAATTTCTGTAAAATATCTGAAACTCCCAATAGTTGAAAATTTCAATGTTATAAAACTGTGAAGTTGTAAACACCTTAGCCCAGACCAGAAGTCCACAAACAGAAAACTGAATTTTAGGATTTGGCATATAATTATTAATTTCTTACACTTAATTTTGGGAAAAAAGATGAAAGTTGACTACAGCTTGATTTTTTTTCTTTTCAGTTAATTAACTTTATTAAATAATTGGTATTTTCAATGTGGGCCTATACATGTGTCTTGTGTTGCAGCTTGTTGAACAACAGGCTGGGTTGCAGCCATAGCCTGCCTGCATGGCTAGCCTGGCTGGCCACTACTGGTAATCGGCAGAGTCCAACCTCCACTGAGAAAACATAGCCAGAAGAAACAGCAATTTCAAAGTCACTTTGGACTCCCAAATCTGGATCTAACTGATTTGCAAGAGCACAAGAGTCCAGAATGTCACTTGGAGTACCTGCATGTTACATCGGCGTATTTGTACAAGGCAGGCTCTATTGCATAATTAATTAAGTCTGTGTCTCATTTGCATGGTTAATTAACAGCATCCTGAAGTAACCATAGATAGTTGCATCCACAGGGCATGTGCAACTTTGCTCTTGGTTACTATAAACTGTGATGCATCGATCTGCAGGAGATCTCACTGCTAGGTGTACTTTGGAATTCTTCAAGCTTAACTCAGCGTGAAAGTAATTTATTTGCTAGTAATTTTTTTTCACAACAGAATATCGACGTTGGTGACTTTGGGACAATTTTTCAATGCTGTGATCTACAATTGGATTGTTAGTACAGTAGTACCTGCTGTATGTGACCACTGCCGTGAGAGACCACCTGCCATTTGTGACCACATATTGTGACCACATATTGTGTGACACTGTAGTCTTTATTCTTTGTGTCTTTACTTGCGATGAAAGACCACCTGTTGTATGTGACCACTTTAAGCTGGCCGAAGAGGTGGTGACATACAACAGGGACTACTGTAGTACTTATGCAAGGGCCATCAGGCCCATAAAAGATTGAACCACGCTGTGTTGTGTGCGGCAAGGAAGGAGAAAAGCAATAAACAAAGCTGCTACTCTGGTGGCAGCGGAAGTAGCCAAACCCAAGGCTAAACGCGGATGCCCAAAAAATGTGACAGTGACTAGCGCCAGCAACACAGAGGTACAAGATGCTCGGAGCAATACCTTGACTGTCAACCATGACGCAGCCCATGGTTTCATACTGTCAGCTGGCACAAGCTTTGGAG